>SDVV010024692.1:0-12544 GCA_016164225.1 Gammarus roeselii
CGCACTGTAGAGACACACTCCTTGCAGCGCAATCTTCCTACACCGATTACACTAACGCAGGAAGAACAACCAAATGCATCTCAGTAGGAGACCGAGTCTACGCAAACCTTCGGCAGATTACCAGACAAAAACTAGACTTGCCTGTTAGTGGACCTTTTTCCGTCATCAAAAGCAAGGGAAAAGCTTGGGAGCTCCAAGAAATTGCCACTAAGAAAACATATGTAGTCCACCCCGATTACATCATCACCCGGCAACGGTCATGCTCCCCGCTACCTCCACTGACCCGTCTGTAAACAGCAACGCCACCAGCTGCTACCCTGACGCAAAAACCGGTTAGCACATGACGAGTCCAGCCAGCAAGAGCCTGCAAGCTGCCTTAGCAGCCGCCAGCACCAGAGAGGAGGACGAGGTCAACGCACCCGGCACACCTGCTCTCGCACTGCCGCACGACGTCCCAGCGCATCTCTTCCAGCCCTGTTCCTCTGTAACTCCACTACGCAGACTGCTCACCTATCAAGGACAAGGTCAACGCGGCAGCTTCCAGATACACGCTACCAGGCACCAGCCCCGCACTGCAGCTGCCACAAGCCCTACCCTTTTCCTTGTATACTTATTTTTCTTTGTATAGTTTAAGTAACTCTTCTTATTGTTCGTTAGGAATCGTTAAATTACTAACAATTGTGTATTAGGAATTGTTGTCTCTTAACCAAGTAAGAAGTGTCACTAGATGTTATTTGAATAGGCTCTCTGTACCTATAATAGTTAAAGATGTAAGGTATTAACTTCAAATGTATATGTTACAGATACCGTAATTTCTACCATGGAATGGGTCGGCATACTTCTAAAAGCTGTAATCCTTGCCCTGGCTCAAGCAGGACCTGCATTTCGGGAGAATATACCCCCATCTACAGCAGCAAGCACCCCGGCCACTGTCATCCCTTGGCCCGGATTTGCCCATATTCCAGGTGCGTTCCTTTTATCCCGAGTAAACCTCGGCTTTATCAATGTTACCTGCAGTAAATACTCGTCTGATTTGGACGCTGCCACACAAACAGTCAAGGCGTTAGCAAACAATAAATTAGTTGGTGCAACTAGAAATCAACTTAACCGCTATGCTTTCGTACTAATAAGATTGCAAACTGAATATCTAAGCACTCTTTATAATATCTTTGATCTATTGTTGTGTAATGGTCGACGCTAAGAATTATGGACAAAATATTATGCCTCCCGAGACCAGGCAACCATAATCTGGACTATGTTGAAAAAGTCAGGAGTAACTCAACTTAGAGATAACATTGTCTACAAAAATCAATCAAACATTTCTTTGAATATACAAAATAGTACTAATCCAATTAATGCTTCATCCATGATACTTTAACTGTCCGAAGTTAGACCTTTACTAACAGGAAGACGACAACCCCGAAACCCATTAGTTATTGGATTAGGATTAGGATTCTTGGGAAATTATTTAATTTCTAAGATTTTTGATATCAATAACTTAGGAAATATTGACACCTTAAACCGCAACCTACAACAACATAATAAACTAATTAAATTAACTAACGAACGCCTCGACATGCTTTCCAAAAACGTGTCTGATTCTTTTGAAGCAGTTAAGAAAATACTTGAGAAATTAGCTGATACCGTAGAGACAGCGGACATCCATTTAGCAATACAATGGAACTTAGATCAATTAATAGCCAGCTTGACTGATATTAGATCAACGTTCAGATCAAGCGAGATTATCGTTTCATTACTAGAAGAAGGAATTCTAACCCCCGAACTAATTGACCTAAAATCACTAAATAATATTGCTATAGAAGGTCGCTAATATTTTCCAACGTTAGACTTTCCACTTGAAATATCTCGATATCATTTAGATCACGTAATTTCGATTCTGAAAATTCAGAAGGGATCTCACCATAAATTCTTAATGGTAATACCCTTAACGTATACTACTGCGTACGAAGTGTTTACTTTAGAAGCGCACCCTTTAAAGATAGATGAAACTTCCCTTGTCATCCCTGAATTAAGAAATGTGATACTCAGGAGTAACAACACTTATATAATTACAGACAAAAAGAATATGTACTCTATATTAACCACGAACCACTTACTACTAGAAATAGAACCTATTTTTCATGAACGAAAATCCACTTGTGAATGGGAAGCTTTTCAGCAGAACTTAACCGCAATGTTGCTAGTATGTAACTATCACAAAACAGGTTCTACAGATACTTCTATGGTCGAGACGGACCAGCATAGACTAATCTACTTTTCAGAATCTACGAAAGTAACTCTGAATTGCCCGTCCCATCAGACGAGAGACACCCTCGTTGGGCTACATAAATTTCCTTACGCTTGTGATGTGCAGACTGACGACTTATTTTGGCCCGCTAAACAGATGGTAACTATTGAACTCACCGAGACTAACAAATCCTTTGCCTGCGTCGTGGAACCCACTAACCTTCCGATTATTGACGTGAACAAATCTAGTACAGTTCATTCCAGCCTTCGTAAACTGATTAACGAAGTAAAATTAGACGACCCTTTTATCATCGACTTCAATTATTATGGACTACAGCTGGACCAGATTGCCATATACGGCATTTATGCCCAGACTGTTATAACTATAATTGTAGTAATAAATTCCCTCTGCATTGCCTTTTTGCTTATCAAATGGATATGTCGCACAAGACGCACTGCCACAATATCCCGAGAATCTACTCTGGACGCTCTGCAAGAAAGATTCCATGGTGTTAAGGATAGCCTACGAACTAAAAAGATAACTGTACCTAATCGAGACGACATATTTAAATTTAGAAAAAGCTTACGCGAAAAAGGTGACCATATACGAGATGTAGCCAGACATGAGGCTCATCAACTCAAAACCCAACTTTATAACCCATCATTGAGCTTTTATAAACAGTATAGTGTGGATACAGGTACCAACACGGATAATCCACCATATCTTTCCCCCGCTCCGGTACTTGAACTATATTCAGCACTCCCGCGTTACACTTGAACCATTAATTTAGAGTTTGCTACTTTAACTAAGTTCATTCCTCAATCTGCTGAGAATTAATACTCAGACATTTAAAAAGGAACGCAAGGGAATGCCCTTAAATCACATTACAATAGTAACTAACAAATTAAATGTATTTATTGATTAATTATAGTGTATTTCTCTTGTTTCTCACGTATGTGAGAGCAACTTTCTCGAGACGGCTAACCAACATCGCCAGCCGCGACCCTCTTCGCCAGCCAGTAGCTTAACCCGGCCTACTGCAGTCAGCCCAAGAATACCCAGCACCGTTTTCTACCCCACGCACCGAAGGAAACACAGCTGCTGCCTTTCACGAAGGACGACTACCCCACTTGTCCCAGGCGAAGAAGCAAGAAGAGCATCTCCGGCTCACGTTTATATTCTTTTGGTTTTTGCTTTTGATAATCACTTTGTAATCGTAGATTAGATTAACTAGTATAGTATATCAATTATTTAATTAAGAATGAGGGAGTGGTGTTGAACATATGTATTCAACTTATTTTTTACCTTAGTTTCTCCTTGAGTCGAGACGGCTCCAACCCACCGTCTGGCTCTTGGCCACAATCATATTATCATTTCACCTCTGCCGCTCCGTATATGAGGATCTGAATGCCTAACCAGGATCTGATAGCAGATGGCCTGTGTCTGGGATTTTCCTCCCTTAATTCAAGCTGTTACTTTAGGTAGTAAAATATCATATGTAATGGTATGCTCCGACATTAGACTCCTAATATAGAGCCTTTGCCCGGCCTGGTCGCCACATGTTCATGGCCCCAGGACCTCCAGAGAACCGTCCCTTCCTTCCAGGATAGGCGCGGCCCCTTAGCTTTCCAAAAACACTTCAAGGTGTTCTGGCCTAAAATCCTTAGTATATAAGCTCTGCATGATGCTGAGCCCTCAGACTAGGTTTGAGCCCACCACACGCCAAGCTATCTCCGTGCGATATTCGATCTCTTCATACTCTCACACTTCTCCACCTCATACTGACTACCTGATCGCAAGTTAAAGTGTAAAAACTTGCAAAAGAACTTATAGCGTTTCTCTATTTTGAACTAGACAGGGAAATAAATATTAAATACTCCCGCAAATTTTACTTCGAACCCCAAAAAAGCCCAGTCTTGCAACACAGTAGAGGAGCGTCTACAAACAACTTAAACACCTGAGTCAACTAAAACAACTAAAACAACTACAACAACTAAACAACTACAACAACTAAAACAACTAAAACAACTAAAACAACTGAAACAACTAAAACAACTAAAACATCTGTAACAACTATATCACTTAAAACAACTATAACACCTAAAACTCCTAAAACTTCTTAAAAAACTGAACACCTAGATCAACAAAACACACACAAAAAAATGAAACACCTAAAAAACAATTATAACACCTGAAACCACTAAACACCTAGAAAACTATAACACCTGGCTCAACTAAAACACCTAGTACAACTAAAACCCCTCAAACAACTATAACACCTACAACACCTATAACACCTAAAACAACTATAACACCTATAACAACTGTAACACATAAAAAAAAATTAGAACACATGAAACAACTATAATGACTATAACATCTGAAACAACTAAAACAACTATACCAACTAAACAACTAAAAAAAAAAAACATCAAAAACACCTAAAACAACTATAAAACCTAAAACACCTATAACAACTAAAACTCGTATAACACCTATAACAACTACAACAACACCTATAACAACTACAACACCTATACGAACTTAAACACCTATTAATTAAAACACATACAACTAAAACACCTAAAAACACCTACAACAACTCAAACAACTAAAACAACTATAACACATAAAACAACTTAAACAAATAAAACAACTAAAACTAAAACAACTAGAGCAACTAAAACAACTATAACAACTAGAACAATTAAAATAACTGAAACAACTAGAACAACTAAAATAACTAAAACAACTAGAACAACTAAAACAAATAAAACACCTAAACACCAACTAGATCACCTATAACAACTAAAACAACTAAAACACCTAAACCAACTAAAACACCTAAGCCAACTAGAAAAACTATAACACCTAAAACACCTAAAACACTTGAAACACCTACAATACCTAGAACACCTAAAACAACTAATACACCTAAAACAACCATAACACCTAAACAACTACAACACCTAGAACAACTATAACACCTTAAACAACTATAACATTTCAACAACTATAACACATAGAACAACTAAAACACATAGAACAACTACAACACATAAACCAACTGAAACACCTAAACCAACTAAACACCTAAAACACCTATAACAACTAGAACACTTACAACAACTAAAACAACTAGAGCACCTAAAAAACACGAACAACTAAAAAAACTGAAACAACTAAACAACTGAACAAATAAACACATAAAACAACTAAAACACCTAAAACAACTAAACAACTATAACAACTGAAACAACTAAAACAACTATAACACCTATAACAACTAAAACAACTGAAACAACTATAAAAACTTACAACACCTAAAATAATTAGAACAACTAAAACAACTAAAACAACTACAACAACTAAAACACTTAAAACAACTACAACACTTAGCACAACTAAAACAACTTAAACAACTCAAACAACTAAAACAACTAAACAACTAAAACAACTAAAACAACTAAAACACCTAAAACAAATATAACACCTAAAACCACCTACAACACCTAAACACCATAAACACCTAAAACACCTACAGCACCTAAAACAACTATGACACCTAAACAACTAAAACAACTAAAACAACTTAAACAACAAAACAACAGAAACAACTAAAACAACTAAAACAACTAAAACAACTCTAATAACTATAACACCTAAAACAACTAAAACAACTACAACAACTACAACTACTACAACAACTAAACAACTAAACCAACTAAAACAACTAAAACAGCTGAAAGAACAAAAACAACTAAAACACATAAACAACTATAACAACTAAACAACTAAACAACCAAAACAACTAGAACAACTAAAATAATTAAAACACCTTGAACAACTTAAACACCAAAAACAACTATAACACCTAAACCCCTGGAACAACTAGAACAACTTAAACACATATAACAACTTAAACAACTAGAACAACTAAACAACTAAAACAACTAACGCAACTAAAATAACTAAAACAACTAAAACAACTGAAACAACTAGAACAACTGAAACAACTAAAAGGATTAAAACAACTAGAACAACTAAAACAACTATAACAACTAGAACAACTAAAACACCTAAACAACTAAAACACTTATATCAACTAAAACAAATGAGACAATTAAAACACCTAGCACAACTAAAACACATAAAACAACTACAACACCTAAAACAACAAAAAACACCTAGAACAACAAAAACACCTAGAACAACTAGAACACCTAAAACAAATGAAACACCTATAACAACTAAAACACCTTAAACAACTAAAACACCTAAACACCTAGAACTCCTGGAACACATAAAACACCTAAAACTCCTATAACACCTTAAACAACTAAACACATAAAACAATAAAAACACATACAAACAACTATAACACCTAAACAACTATAACACATAAACAACTTAAACACCTAAAACAACTATAACACCTAAAACAACTGAAACACATAGAACAACTATAACACCTATAAGCAACTATAACACCTATAACACCTAAAAAAAATATAACACCAATAACAACTGCAACACCTAAAACAACTAAAACAACTTGAACAACCAGAACAACTATAACACATAAAACAACTATAACAACTATAACAAGTGAAACAACTAAAACAACTATATCAAATATAACAACTAAAACAACTAGAACAACTAAACACCTAAAACAACTAAAACACCTAAAACAAATATAACACCTATAACAACATTAACACCTAAAAGAACTAAAACACCCATAACAATTAAAACACATAGAACAACTATTACCCCTATAAACACCTAAAACAACTCAAACAACTAAAACAACTATGAAACATATAACAACTAAAACAACTAACACAAGTAAAACAACTAAAACAACTAAAACCCCTAAACCAACTAAAACACCTATTCCAAGTAAAAAACCTATAACACCTAAAACACCTAAACACCTGAAACACATAGAACACCTAGAACACTTAAAACAACTATGAACACTAATAACAACTATAACACTTATAACAACTAAAACACCTAGAACACTTAAAACAAATAAAACACCTAGAACAACTACAATAACTATAACACCTAAAACAACTAAAACAACTAAAACAACTAAAACAACTATAACAACTAAAACAACTGAAACCCCTAAAACAACTAAACACCTAAAACACCTACATCACCTAAACACCATAAACACCTAAAACACCTACAACACCTAAAACAACTATGACACCAAAACAACTAAAACAACTAAAACAACTAAAACAACTAAACAACTTGAACAACTAAAACAACTAAAACGACTTAAACAACTTGAACAACTAAAACACCTAATATCACTAAAACACCTAAACCAAATAAAACACATAAAATACCTATAACACCTTAAACACCTATAACAACTATAACATCTATATCACCTGTAACACCTATAACATCTATAACACATAAAGTAACTCAAACACCTAAACACCTAGAGCAACTAAAACACCTGAAACAACTGAAACACCTACAACAACTAAAACACCTATAACAACTGAAACAACTAAAACACATAAACAACTATAACAACTAAAACAACTAAACAACTAAAACAACTAGAACAATTAGAACAACTTAAATAATCAAAACATCTTGAACAGCTTAAACACCAAAAAACAACTACAACACCTAAACCCCTGAAACAACTAGAACAAATTAAACACATATAACAACTAAAACAACTAGATCAACTAAAACAACTAAAACAACTAAAGCAACCAAAATAACTAAAACAACTATACAACTAAAACAACTAGAACAACTGAAACAACTAAAACGATTAAAACAACTAGAACAACTGGAACAACTAAAACACCTAAACCAACTAAAACACCTATTCCAAGTAAAAAACCTATAACACCTAAAACACCTAAACACCTGAAACACATAGAACACCTAGAACACTTGAAACAACTATAAACACTAATATTAACTATAACACTTATAACAACTAAAACACCTAGAACACCTAAAACAAATAAAACACCTAAAACAACTACAATAACTATAACACCTAAAACAACTAAAACAACTAAAACAACTAAAACAACTAAAACAACTATAACAACTAAAACAACTAAAACCCCTAAAACAACTAAACACCTAAAACACCTACATCACCTAAACACCATATACACCTAAAACACCTACAACACCTAAAAAAACTATGACACCAAAACAACTAAAACAACTAAAACAACTAAACAACTAGAACAACTAAAACAACTAAAACAACTTAAACAACTTGAACAACTAAAACACCTAAAACCACTAAAACACCTAAACCAAATAAAACACATGAAATACCTATAACACCTTAAACACCTATAACACCTATAACATCTATATCACCTGTAACACCTATAACAACTTTAACACATAAAGTAACTCAAACACCTAAACACCTAGAGCAACTAAAACACCTGAAACAACTAAAACACCTACAACAACTAAAACACCTATAACAACTAGAACAACTAAAACACATAAACAACTATAACAACTAAAACAACTAAACAACTAAAACAACTAGAACAACTAGAACAACTAAAATAATCAAAACACCTTGAACAGCTTAACACCAAAAAACAACTACAACACCTAAACCCCTGAAACAACTAGAACAATTTAAACACATATAACAACTAAAACAACTAGAACAACTAAAACAACTAAAACAACTAAAGCAACCAAAATAACTAGAACAACTAAACAACTAAAACAACTAGAACAACTGAAACAACTAAAACGATTAAAACAACTAGAACAACTAGAACAAGTAAAACAACTAAACCAACTAAAACACATAAAACAACTAAAACACTTATATCAACTAAAACACATGCGACAACTAAACACCTAGAACAACTAGAACATATAAAACAACTACAACACCTAGAACAACTAAAACACCTAGAACAACAAAAACACCTGGAACAAGTAGAACACCTAAAACAACTGAAACACCTATAACAACTAAAACACCTAAAACAACTAAAACACCTAAACACCTAAAACACCTAGAACACATAAAACGCTTAAAACTCCTATAACACCTTAAACAACTAAACACATAAAACAACAAAAACACATAAAAAAACTATAACACCTAAACAACTATAACACATAAATAACTATAACACCTAAAAACAACAATAACACCAAAAACTACTATAACACCAGAAACAACTATAACACCTAGAAGTAACTATAACACCTATAACACCTATAGCACCTATAACACCTAAAACAAATATAACACTTATAACAACGGCAACACCTAAAACAACTAAAACAGCTTGAACAACCAGAACGACTATAACACATAGAACAACTATAACAACTAAAACAACTGAAACAACTATAACAACTATACCAACTATAACAACTAAAACAACTAGAACAACTAAAACAACTAAAACAACTAAAACACATAGAACAAATATAACACCTATAACAACTATAACACATAAAACAACTAAAACACCTATAACAATTTGAACACATAAAAGAACTAGAACACCTAAAAGCACCTAAAAACAACTCAAACAACTAAAAAAACTATAACACATATAACAACTATAACAACCAATACAACTAAAACAACTAAAACAACTAAAACAACTTGAACAACTGAAACAACTGAAACAACTAGAACAACTGAAACCACTAAAACACCTAAACCAACTAAAACACCTATTCCAACTAAAAAATCTATAACACCTAGAACACTTAAACACCTGAAACACATAGAACACCTAGAACACTTAAAACAACTAAAACACTTATAACAACTATAACAACTAAAGTAACTGAAACAACTAAAACACATATAACAACTATAAAAACTAAACCACTAAAATAACTACAACAACTAAAACAACTATAACGAGAAAAAAAAAACACCTAAAGCAACTAAACACCTATAACAACTGAAACACCTATACCACCTGAAACACCTAGAACAACTAAATACCTATAACAACTGAAGCACACAAAAACAACTATAACAACTTGGACAACTAAATAAAATAAAACAACTACAACAATTACAACAACTTAAACAACTGAAACAACTGAAACAAGTAAAACACCTATAACAACTAGAACAACTGAAAAAAATAAAACAACTAAAGCACCTAAAACAACTAAACAACTAAAACAACTAAACACCTAAACACCAGCTAGTTCACCTAAAACAACTAAAACAATTAAAACACCTAAACCAACTAGAACACTTATAACAACTATAACACCTAGAACACCTAAAACAAATAGAACACCTAGAACAACTAAAAAAACTAAACACCTAAAACCACTATAACAACTAAAACAACTGTAACAACTAAAACACCTAAAACAACTATAACAACTATAACCACTTTAATGAATAAAACAATTGAAACAACTATAACAACTGAAGATGTAAAAAAAAAACTAACAACTGAAACAACTAAAACACCTACAACAACTATAACACCTAAAACAACTACAATACCTATAACAACTAAAACACCAATAACAACTTAAACACCTATAACAACTAAACACCTATAACAACTGAAAGATCTAAAACACCTAAAACACAAATAACGACTATAACACCTAAACAACTATAGTACATTAAACAACTATAACAACTAAATCAACTAAATAAACTAAAACAACTAAAACAACTATACAAAATAAAACAACTAAAACAACTAAAACAACTATAACAACTATATCAACTAAAACACTTACAACAACTATAACACCTAAAACAACTAAAACACCTAAAACAACTATAACACCTAAAACAAATACAAAATCTAAAACAACTACAACACCTTAACAACTATTACACCTAAACACCTGAAATACATAGAACACCTAGAAAATTTAAAACAACTAGAACACTAATAACAACTATAACACTTATAACAACTAAAACAACTAAAACAACTGTAACAACTAAAACATCTAAAACAACTATAACAACTATAACCACTATAATAACTATAACAATTGAAACAACTATAACAACTAGAACAACTCGAACAACTTGAACAACTAAACCATTTAAAACAACTAAAAAACTTGAACAACTAAAACAACTAAAATACTAAACAACTAAAACACCTAAAATAACTCTAACCCCTACAGCAACTAGAACAACTAAAACAACTAGAACAACCAAATTTACTGAAACAACTAAAACATCTAAAGCAACTAAAACACCTAGAACACCTGTAACATCTAAAACTCACAAAACACCTAAAACACCTACAATACCCACAACAAATAAACACGTAAACAAATAAAACACTTAAAACAACTAAAACAACTAAAACAACTATAAACTACTTGAACACCTATAACAACTATAACAACTAAAACACCTAAAACAACTAAAACACCTATAACAACTAAAACACATATGACAACTAAAACACCTAGAACAACTAAAACACCTAAAAACACCTCGAACAATTCAAACAACTAAAACAACTATAACACATATAACAACTAAAACAACTAAAACAACTACAACAACTAAATTAACTAAAACAACTAAAACAACTAAAACAACTAGAACAACTGTAACAACTGAAACAACTAGAACAACTGAAACAACTATAACACCTAAACCAACTAAAACACCTAAGCCAACTAAAAAACCTATAACACCTAAAACACCTAAACACCTGAAACAAATAGAACACCTAGAACACTTAAAACAACTAAAACACTTATAACAACTATAACACTTATAACAACTAAAACACATAGTACACCTAAAACAAATAAAACACATAGAACAACTACAAAAACAATAACACCTAAAACAACTATAACAACTAAAACAACTGAAACAACTAAAACACCTATAACAACTATAACAACTAAAACCACTAAAATGACTATAACAAGTAAAACAACTTGAATAACCAAAAAAAAACAAGTAAAACACCTATAACAACTGCAACACCTAAAACACCTGAAACACCTTGAACAACTAAACACCTATAACAACTGAAGCACACAAAAACAACTATAACAACTTGAACAACTAAATTAACTAGAACAACTAAAACAACTAAGAAACAACAAAAATACCTATTACAACTAAAACACCTGGAACAACTATAACACCTAAAACAACTAATACACCTAAACAACAATAACACCTAAAACAACTATAACACATAGAACAACTAGAACACCTAAGCCAACTAAACACCAGAACCAACTAAAACACCTAAACCAACTAGAACACCT
>SDVV010024693.1:0-12543 GCA_016164225.1 Gammarus roeselii
AGATTGATAGATACAGTTACACATTCATTTAATATAGGATCCATTACTGATCAATTAGTCGTCCTGTCATCAATCAATTGTCTTCGGCACAGCAACGACGCCACTAAGAGAACTAACTAATTTGTACACGTCAGATATCAAAGTGTGTCAGTAGACGAGGAATTTCAAATAACGGTGAATAAAACAGAGATGACAAAGAAAAAGCATAAAGAACTTCATTACTGCGGCAAATGCACTACAGTAAATTATTTTTTAGTTATTTTTATTTTTAACTATATTTTTCACGTCTATTGTCATAGAATTACCAATACTTCTAACAAGCGTAAATGCTATTATATTTAAATCCCATTTTAGTAAATTGAAATTGCAAATCCGTATAATAGAAGAGCGGGGGTGCATGCGTGCTGGTACACGAGTGCTGGTACATGAGTGCTGGCATATGAGTGCTGGTACATGTATGCTGGCAAAATATGCACATGTGTTGTGGTGCCTGAGTGCTTGGAAATGAGTAATAGTAGACCAGTTCTGGTACATGAGTGCTAGTACATGAGTGCTGGTACAAGAGTGCTGGTACATGAGTGCTGGTGCATGAGTGCTGGTACATGAGTGCTGGTACATGAGTGCTGGTACATGAGTGCTGGTACAAGAGTGCTGGTACATGAGTGCTGGTACAGGAGTGCTGGTACATTTGTGCTTGTGCATGAGTACTGGTACACGAGCGCCGGTCAAATATGTGCATGGATGCTGGAACATAAGTGCTGGTAAATGAGTGCTTGTACATTAGTGTTGATCCATGAGTGCTGATATATGAATACTGGTATATGAGCGCCAGTCAACAATGTACATGAGTGCTGGTACATGTATGCTGGTAAATGAGTGCTGGAACATTATTGTTTATGCATGAGTGCTGGCACATGTGTGCAGGAGAATGAGTGCTGGTACATGAGTGCTGGTACGTGAGCGTTGGCAAATAAGTACATGAAAGCTAACACATGAATGGTCAGTGTTTTTTCTGGCAGTTTTTGATCACTGGCCTGCCGATTGTTGATATTATTCACAGGTACAGATACAGACAGACACTAGGCCGAGTCCACTAAAAGGGGGGGGGGGGCAAACGGCAGGGCGCACCTCACACTTCTCTCATACACTCACACTCACACAACTTAGCCCGACAATGAAACTGGTTTACCCCTGCCGCGTCATGATGACCGGGCTCCCCCTCCCCCCACCCACGACCCTCCTTTCTCTCAACGAGATGCCAAGGGCGGGAACGCACATCAGGGCAGCGTCGAAATCATCCATTAACAATCATTCTCCACTCACGCTTATTCATTGCACGCTCTCTAGCCATCTCCACACTCAAGTCTCTCCTTCCTAACGCCTGCTTCACACTATCCATCCACCCAAATTTTGGTCTCCCTCTAGGCCTACGTCCACTCGCCTGTGCCTTCAACACCCTTTTTGCCAATCTCAGTTTACCCAACCTCAATTTGCACCCGAACCATCTCAGAGCACGCGAAATCAACTCTGTCCTCCAACTTCTTCACCATCCCCGTTCTAGCTCGCACCACGTCGTTACTGATCCTGTCTCTCAGCGTCACACCAGCCATGCTTCTCAAACAACTCATCTCGAAGACATTCAGCCCTCTTTTTTCTTCTACTCTCACCCCTCAAGTCTCAGCTCCGTAGAGCACAGTTGGGACAACTACACCCTCATACAGGCCTCTCTTTGCTTCATCCCCAACGTCCTACTGCTCATTACACTCTTCAGTGCACCCAACACTTTACACCCTTCTTTCACTCGCGATTTCACTTCAGTTTCCACTAGTTCAGTCTTCTCAACATGAGAGCCAGATACTTAAAACACTGAACTTTCTCCTATAACTCTCCATTTAGGAGGACACTAATTCTGCTCGCATCGACATTCCTTGATCATCTCATTACTTTACTTTTACCGACGTTCACTCGAAGATTCCTCCTCTCACACACTCTGCTAGACTCGGATACTAGCCAACACAGCTTCTCCTCAGAATCCGTCACCAGTGCCGTATCATCCGCAAACAGTAAGTGGGGCAACGGCCAACTCCGTCCGTTCGTTTTGAACAGCTCCAAGTTACGACACAATGCACTCGCGTTCACCTCCCTGATTATTTCATCCATAAAGAGGTTGAACTGCCAGGGAGACATAACGTAGCCCTGTCTCAGGCCACCTTCCGTTTCAAACCGATCACTCACTTTGCTTCCCACTCTGACATATGCTCTGCTATCAACAGATTTCCGCCCACTCCATACAAACGCAATACCCTCCAAAGAGCTTTCCTGCCAACCCTGTCGTAGGATTTTTCCAAATTCGTTAAGGCCCAGAACACATCCTATACCTTCGCAAGGTAATTCTCCCTGACTTACTTTACGGCAAAAGTTGATCGTCACACCCTCTACTACTCCTAAAGCCACACTGCTTCTCTCCAATTGCGCCTTCCGTGCAGTTTTTATTTCTTATTATTTCTTATTATTTTGTTGATGCATACATTGCAAAAATTGATTACTTTTCTTCAGCCAAATACACATCAAAAATCAACCAATGTATATACATAAACGCATTCGGCATAGATATAAAAACGGAGAATCTAATAATAAAATAAAAGAAAGAATAATACAGGTTCGCTTAAATTGTACCATGTGCTAAGCATTGGAGATTCCCTATACATATACTTGGCCAAGAACCGTTTCCTGTTAGATGGAGCAGACCTACGTAACAGTACTCTACATATGAGCCCTTGAGGCGTGTCTAAGTATCATGTGTGCAGAAAGGGGTATTTGTTGGAGCTTCCTATTGAACTACGCGCAATGGTTCACTGCAATGGACGCCCGTACAAAACCTAATCAGTCATCCAATAGATTATTGCAGATCCCCAAAATAAGTGAGAGCAGCGAAAAGATGGCAATCTTTATTAAGTGCTAATCATACATCCTATCTTCAATTGAATTGGCTCAGGAATTAGAATGATAAATAAGGCACATTTGTTCACAAATTGTGCTGGCTCAGACGAAACTTCTTGAGTTCTATTCCGCGTCCCCATCCCACAACTGCTAATAGCGGAGTCGCCTCTCCCACATCACTTAACAAATATCCAACACACTTCAATTAACCGATAGTCCAATCAGACGCAAGGAAATAACGTCTTGAACCATTCAGTTTGACCTAAATTATTCGAGTTCAATGTTCTTTAGTCCATAATCTTTGTTGAAGCACCATCTCAATAGAAGGACAAATACTATTTCTCAATTAAAGAAGAATCACCCAAAGTTATGTACCCGTGTTCTCATCCCGAAAACGCATCAAAACATTTCATTGTAATCAGACAAATTCCATCCCAAGTCCTGGCTTCGTGTCGCCCGATGAGGCTCAATCACAATTGAATCACAAAGAGGAAACATATAATTAAGGAGCAATATTTCAGTGACATAACCGTCCCATAGGGACGTGTACTGGACGTGGTCAGGGTGCACCCGTATGGACCGGGTGCACCCATTAGGACCGAGTGTCTGTACCTGAGGTTGATGGCTTGCTGCTTGTAATTGCCAGGTATGGGCACGGGCTGACATGATCTGGGCATGTTTCAGGCATGTTTAGGAGGCGCCTCGAGCGATCTGCAGGGGATACCCACCCACGGCAGCTGCTGCTGCTGCGGTTGATGATGAATCTTCACTGCCCTGAAAGAGGTTCCATGGATTTGATGCATGGGGTTGATTGAGCTGATAATTCTATGTTGGTTATCAGCCAAAAATGTCGTGTGTAGAGCGATTCATCAAATATTTTTGGTGGTGTCGTGAAGGGGAAGAAATTTATCAGTTGTGATTGGAGAATATTCGCTAAAATATCTTTGTTGATGCTGTGGAATGTTGGCAGTTCTCTGAAGAAAACTTTTCATAGCTTACACAGTTTGGGGGTAAGAATCTTTAAAAGTATTTATTGGTATTCATATGTAAATAAATTAGATACACCATTTAAAATAAATAATAAAAAATGTTATCCAGGCTAAGGCATTAATTGTGTTCGATCTTCATTAGCGAGGTGTCGAGTCTGTACGATTACAAACCGAATTCAGCTAAGGGGTTAATTACCGACGACTCAACAGTGCACCCAATCAAAGAACTTAGCGAAGACATGCCCATCACCGGCTCATTTGGACGGGAAGTATAAGCTTCGCCGTATTACTTAGCACTGATATTTAAGAAGAAGACAGGAGTTGAGTTTAGAAAGTTGGTCATAGTATATTTGTGCACCTACTCGCACTCATTAACAAACATATTGAGGAAAGAATCGTCAGGACATATTTAGCTGCCTGGCGGCATTGACACGCCGTCTGTCCAACATTAGGTTCCTTATTTCCCTGTCTTCTGCCCAATATCAGGCTCCTAGTTCTCGTATCATCTGCCCATCAGCCCAACATTTCCGTATAGTCTGCCCAACATTAGACTTCTGGTTCCCGAATCGTCGGCGCAACGTTAGGCGCCAGGTTCCCGTATTCCGGGCCCAATATTAGGCGCCAGGTTCCCGTATCACGGGCCCAATATTAGGCGCCAGGTTCTCGTATCATGGGCCTAATATTAGGCGCCAGGTTCCCGTATCACGGGCCCAATATTAGGCGCCATGTTCCCGTATCACGGGCCCAATATTAGGCACCAGGTTCCCGTATCACGTATCACAGGCCTTATATTAGGCGCCATGTTCCCGTATCACGGGCCCAATATTAGGCGCCGTGTTTCCGTATCACATGCCCAATATGAGGCGCCAGGTTTCCGTATCATGGGACCAATATTAGGCGCCAGGTTCCCGTATCATGGGCCCAATATTAGGCGCCAGGTTCCTGTATCACGTATCACGGGCCCAATATTAGGCGCCATGTTCCCGTATCACGGGCCCAATACTAGGCGCCATGTTCCCGTATCACGGGCCCAATATTAGGCGCCAAGTTCCTGGTTCATCGGTCTTTCATTGGGCGTTGATGTGCCTTTAGAGCCCCATAATGATGGCAGGATGTCACGCGTCCACCGTGACGTTATCGTGACGTCACAGTCATCAAGACGATGGTCACGAGGCAGCAGGGTCCTTTGATAGCTCAATTGGTCTGTACAAAAACAGTCAGTCCAGTGTGGGTTGGAGGCTATAAAATTACAAGTTGTGATGATGTAAAGTGTAGCTTTAACTCAACTAAAAAAAGGATTACTTGCACAAATTAATAAAACTAAACTATAATGCATTGTCAACACCGTTTTTTTTCTAATTGTGGACGTTAATAGTGGAAGAAACAATTTAGACAATTTTAAAAACAAATTCAGTGTCGCATCAGTTACGTAGGATCAAAATTAGGCTTTTGTGGTTTGGAGCAGGAATTGTAGAAATTTCTTCAGGATTGTCATTCTCGTTGCCATGACGACTGAAGAGCAACGACTGAACTTTTAACTTATATTTGCACTGAAATCACAAACTTATTGAAAAAATTAGCTCGCTTTAAAAAAAAGAATCAAGGATTGAAGAGTTTTGAAGCCGATAATACATTTCAATGGCGTTTGATGATAAAATGAATATTTAATAATACAAAAATATATTAATATATGTTTAACAGACACATAAATTGGCATCACAAATTGACTAAGATTATGATTGTTTCTATGTTTCGTGGGCAAGGGTCTTTTGGGAAATTGTTGCACAAAACTACAGTTTTTTCATGATTGTCGAATCGTACGAATTTTATGTCGCTATTGATCGGACAACATGCATTCAGGAGGTCTATTTCATATCATACATACTAAACATCGCAACAAACTTAACTACGAAATTTAGTTTATCGTCTAATTTTGATAAAAATGGGATGCGATCGATTATGATACAATCCCATATTGTTCGGCTATAAATTGAAAACAACATTTCCACTGCACCAACACCAAGGGCTTTCAGAGGAATTTATATTACCATAAATATTCCCTCACCTCGCAGGATTTGCCTCGAAGTCGCGAAATTTAGGGAGCTGCGCCGTTCAGGATAGACAGCGTCCCGGTTGATCTCGAGCAGAAAGAAGCATAGACAACATCGACTCAGTCCGGCAAGACGTCGCCCGTACTCCACAGAAATCCGTACCAAAGCGATCGAACGAGCACCAAGTTTCTAAAGCGACTTTGTGGCGCATAGCTTAACAATATTTATGGGATTTCCTGAACAAAGTTCAGCTTTTTATGAAGATTGGTGAAAATGACTGAAAAAATATTACAATTTGCTCTGCCCTTATTAAAATACTTCAAGAGGACGATAAAAAAAATTCGCTGAGGATGACAAACAGATACAGCAAAGTTTCCCTTGATTGGTTTTCTTAACAAACAAAACTACAAATTTTGAGGAGCGTAAAATTGGCAAGGTTATAGAAGAAAATGAATTACACAGCGCGTAACTGTGTGGTGCGGCATCATACACGACCATGAAACTTGGCCTTACTGCTTTGAAAGCGGAGCCGGCTTCACAGAGACAGTCAACGGAGAGAGATCGCTATACACGCTCTATACATTCCTAGGACCTGCTGTTACTCATAAAGCAAAGCCGGCTTTACAGAGACAGTCAACGGAGAGAGATCGCTATACAGGCTCTATACATTCCTAGGACCTGCTGTTACTCATAAAGCAAAGCCGCCTTCACAGAGACAGTCAACGGAGAGAGATCGCTATACACGCTCTATACATTCCTAGGACCTGCTGTTACTCATAAAGCAAAGCCGGCTTTACAGAGACAGTCAACGGAGAGAGATCGCTATACACGCTCTATACATTCCTAGGACCTGCTGTTACTCATAAGTGCAATCGTCAGGAGTTGTGGTTTCTACAGGCTGGAGCAACTGGCCACACAGCCAACGAAACCATGGAGGCGCTGCATGAAATGCTCAGCAATAACATCAGCTCCTGTCGAGCTGCACTCGCCTGGCCACCAAGATCACCGGACCCATGTTGCAGACTTTTTTCTATGATTTTTTTTTCTTTAGATTGGTGTCAGTTGAGTTTGCGTATGATTCATTGAGAGTGTTTTATTGACATATGTAAGTAGGAACTTCTAAATGAAAAACCTTGTATTTTGAACTTGTTGTCTTGCTAACTGAATGACACTGACTCAATAGAAATGTGATATTTGATCTTTAAAGGTGCACTACATTTCACGGCATCGAAATTCTGTTTATAATTTATATCAGTAAAAGAGAGTCCATTTAATAGCATGGCCATCATTTAAAGCGTCATAATAGTCTAATATAATTTTTGGAGTGCATTAACAATTACCAAATGAAGAAATGCGCACGAATGACTAGCGTTTTAGAGAAGAAGAACATTTTGCCATTTTGCGTGTATGAACACGTTCTAGTACTACTACTACTCAGCGCAAACTCTCCAAGCTGATCTACTTCCATAGAACTGATGATTTCTGCTATATATTAGTTTGGCTTCTTAACAATATATAAATTTTGCACATTCCCGTGATCGTTAAATTACTTGGATCAGCGGTAAAAAGCAGCTGTTTACTGACCGCGGCAGCGTGGCAAATTAACTTATTTCTTCTTGGTCTGTAAATAAATGATATTTCTTCTGATATTTTTTACTTTTTTATGCAAAGAGCTTTCTGAAAATGCAATAACAGATTGTTTAACACTAACACTAGCCTAACAAAACGATGTGGTGAAAGATTCAAACTGCAGTGCACCTTTAACATTTTCCAATACCAGTAGTCGAATCATAGATTCGGTTCAATTAACTATATATTTCCTAGCGCAAACGTTTGATCTCGCGAAAGTAACATTTTGGTGACCTAAATTCAACAGCGCACTGTTGAAACACTGCAATGTCTATTTTTTTTTAATTGGTATTAGGTATAATACATGCTTGAAATAATTTTAGCTGTGGAACAAAATAAACCTACTAAGACCGGTTGGAATAATCACGCATGATCGTGTTATTATAACAAGATCGAATAAAATAGACTCCGAGCGGTTGGAATAATCACGCATGATCGTGTTATTATAACAAGATCGAATAAAATAGACTCAGAGCGGTCGGAATAATCACGCATGATCGTGTTATTATAACAAGATCGAATAAAATAGACTCCGTGTGGTTGGAATAATCACGCATGATCGTGTTATTATAACAAGATCGAATAAAATAGACTCAGTGTGGTTGGAATAATCACGCATGATCGTGTTATTATTACAAGATCGAATAAATTATACTCAGTGTGGTTGGAATAATCACGCATGATCGTGTTATTATAACAAGATCGAATAAAATAGACTCGGTGTGGTTGGAATAATCACGCATGATCGTGTTATTATAACAAGATCGAATAAAATAGACTCAGAGCGGTTGGAATAATCACGCATGATCGTGTTATTATAACAAGATCGAATAAAATACTCAGTGTGGTTGGAATATTCACGCATGATCGTGTTATTATAACAAGATCGAATAAAATAGACTCAGAGCGGTTGGAATAATAATGCATGATCGTGCTAGTATAAAAAAAACAGACTCAGAGCGGTTGGAATAATCACGCATGATCGTGCTATCATAACAAGATCAATTAAAATAAACAGACTCAGAGCGGTTGGAATAACCACGATAATCTCATCATTAAATAATCGACTATTCTGGAATATTTTGATCGTATAAACTAGTCGAGCGTTTGCTGTCACTTTGGATAGTAAATGAGTGCACCATAAGATGTAAGTTCTTGATCATTGTCTCGTTCTTCATTGGTACATTCACATGACAAGACGAATACCTCACGTCCTCTGACGACGAATTCACCTTCCCTGACGATGACTTCACGTCCTCTGACCATTGAATTCACGTCCCCTGACGATTAATTTACGTCCTCTGACCATGAATTCGCCTCCCCCTACGATGACTTCACGTCCTCTGACGATGACTTCACGTCCCCTGCCAATTAGGTCACGTTCCAGACGTTTAATTCACGTGTCATGACGTTGAATTCTGCATCCGGGCGCCGACTTCCGAGGCCACAATGACTTACCCACGCACTCCGACAACCAACTCATGCACTCGACTGAGTGAAGTTGCAATTTTCTAATTATTGTCGCTCCCGAGGCAAGTATTGTCGCTCCCGAGGCAATTATTGTCGCTCCCGAGGCAATTATTGTCGCTCCCGAGGCAATTATTGTCGCTCCCGAGGCAATTATTGTCACTCTCGAGGTAATTATTGTTGCTCCCGAGGCAATTATTGTCGCTTCCGAGGCAATTATCGTCGCTCTCGAGGAAATTTTTGCCTCTCCCGGGGCAATTATTGTCGCTACCGAGGCAATTCTTGTCGCTCCCGAGGCAATAATTGTCGCTCCCGAGGCAATTATTGTCGCTCCCGAGGCAATTATTGGCGCTCCCGAGGCAATTATTGTCGCTACCGAGGCAATTATTGCCGCTCCCGAGGAAATTATTGTCGCTCCCGAGACAATTATTGTCGCTCCCGAGGCAATTATTGCCGCTCCCGATGAAATTATTGTCGCTCCCGAGACAATTATTGTCGCTCCCGGGGCAATTATTGTCGATCCTGAGGAATTTTTGTCGCTCCCAAGGCAATTATTGTCGCTCCTGAAGCAATTATTGTCGTCGTTCCCGAGGCTATTATTGTCTCTCCCGAGGCAATTATTGTCGCTCCCGAGGCAATTATAGTCGCTCCCGAGGCAATTATTGTCGCTCCCGAGACGATTATTGCCGCTCCTGAAGCAATTATTGTCGTCGTTCCCGAGGCTATTATTGTCTCTCCCGAGGCAATTATTGTCGCTCCCGAGGCAATTATAGTCGCTCCCGAGGCAATATTGTCGCTCCCGAGGCAATTATTGTCGCTCCCGAGGCAATTATTGGCGCTCCCGAGGCAATTATTGTAGCTCCCGAGGCAATTATTGTCGCTCCCGAGGCAAGTATTGTCGCTCCCGAGGCAATTATTGTAGCTCCCGAGGCAATTATTGTCGCTCCCGAGACAATTATTGTCGCTCCCGAGGCAATTATTGTCGCTCACGTGGCAATTTTTGGTCTTATTGCCCCGTCAAAGTGGCCGAGATATGACAGTCTCACTCCAGTGACTCTCCCAGCTGGTGAAAACAAACCGCCGTTCCGTTCTCAGCTGGTCAACATGCACTAACCACCGTTTCGTTCTAAGCTGGCCAACACGAACCACCGTTTTGTTCTAAGCTGGCCAACACGAACCACCGTTCTCTCATCAGTGGCCAACACGAACCACCGTTCTCTCCTCAGCCGGTCAGTGCAAACCATCGTTCTCTCTTCGGTGGTCAACACGAACCACCGTTTTCTCCACAGCCGGTCAGTGCAAACCACCGTTCTCTCCTCAGCCGGTCAGTGCAAACCATCGTTCTCTCTTCGGTGGTCAACCCGAACCACCGTTCTCTCCTCAGCCGGTCAGTGCAAACCACCGTTCTCTCCTCAGCCGGTCAGTGCAAACCATCGTTTCCTACACCGCTGGAAAGAAAATGCCCAATTTGATCCGCCTTTTTTCCTATCGATGATGTACGTGAATGACATGCAGGCATTGGTTGGAACGACAAATCTCATGTTCTATACTGAACATACGTACCTTTTAGACCAAAATGTGGTCTAAAATGTTAGAAAATAATTATAATTAGGCACCAAATTTATTTTTCTATAAAAGATTTTACAATATTTCATTATAATTATTATAGCTGACTTCGTGTCCCTTGTGTCCAGAACCCGCATGTAACTCTGATTACATGTATACGACATTAATTAACTAAATACATGCCTATTTTGCATTAAATGATGGTTGGAGTAACTCTTCATAAAGAAGCCATTTAATTGTACAAAACTTTTATGCTAAATGTGGCCTGAGAATTCGTTCATGGCTGTGAAATGAAATCTCGAACCGTCGTAAATAAGGGAATCACTTAATTATCCCCTTCCTGGCCTACCGTCGTGGCTGCGATTGATTCAAAGACCTTCTACCAAATACACGACATAATTCAGGATCATTTATTATGGAGCCTCGTTTGTCAGAGCAGTCAAGAATTATCCTTTGCTGGAGGTCCAGAGAAAAAGTTTATAATCAGCTGAAAATGATATTTGGTTAGACTTACTCAATGTAAATAGAAATTTATTATTCGTCAGGAGAATAAAAACGATTTTATCACGTTTAAACAAGAAGCAATAAGCAAATTCAACACAATCAGCAGATAAGCGAGAGGCACTATCAATTCTATTTATAGAACGCATTGTGGAGACCCCACCGCGGCACTTGTTCCATTACTCGATTCACTTGATTCTCATTTGTACGGAGCTTAACTCGGCAATTATGCCCCATCCATCATCCGATTGTAAGGAGGTTGCCTAATCAGATGATAAGGGTCGTCTCGGCCCCTCATCACCACACTGCAGAGTCTGACCTGCAGAACTCAGGCGAGAATGTGAAGGGGAGCAAGGTTGGGCAGAATGAAAATACAGCATCTTAATACAGTATCAGAATACATTATCAGAATACAGTATCAGAATACATTATCAGAATACAGTATCAGACTACAGTATCAGAATACAGTATCAGAATACAGTATCAGAATACATTATCAGAATACATTATCAGAATACAGTATCAGAATACATTATAAGAAAACAGTATCAGAATACACTATCAGAATAAATGATCAGAATACATTATCAGAATACATTATCAGAATAAATTATCATAACACTGTATCAGAATAGATTATCAGAATACAGTATCAGAATACATTATCAGAATACAGCATCAGAATACATTAAAAGAATACAGTGTCAGAATACATGATCAGAAAACAGCATCTTAATACAGTATCAGAATACATTATCAGAATATGTCTTCCGAATCTTCCTTGCATAAACCGGGTAAAGTAATTACCAGAATTATGTAGTTACAGCAATTTGACCAACACTGAGGTCGGGTCTGTGTGAATTACACATCTTCTTATTTCCTGACTGACTGATGAGGATAACTGTGATAACTACATCAGTCTGCCGAGGCTATTCCTACCGGAGCATGACTGAAGTAAGCTCACTTAGCATATCATTCGCTGAATTGATAAACAGAGAAAAAGTGACAAACAGTCGTTACCTTTATCAGTAGCGGAAAAGGTGAGACACAAAGTGCTTACAATCAGTACATAATACGTTTATTGCAACATACATCATCGCAAGTAACCGTTTATGTTCTGCCGCACTTGTCGTGCGGTAAGTTGCACTTGTCGTGCGGTAAGTTGCACTTGTCGTGCGGTAAGTTGCACTTGTCGTGCGGTAAGTTACATTGGATTACAGCGATCGTTGCTTACACCATCTAATATTCATAAGAGAATAAACATTATCTGTCTGCATGGGCTTCAACCGCTAAACACTAAGATTACAGTCGCATGGAGGCTCTTGTCACTTGTGGCAGAGTTCACGGAGGAATGAGGACTATTAACTTTATTGGCCGACAACGAACAATGTTTACATATA
>SDVV010024694.1:0-12543 GCA_016164225.1 Gammarus roeselii
TCATGCCATCATCAACTAACCGTTGCCTGCTGGGCTGTCTCATGCCATTATCAACAAACCGTTGCCTGCTGGGTTGTCTCTGCCTTATTATACATCATCAACTCACCATGGCCTGCTGGGCTGTCTCATGCCTTACTATACGTCATCAACTCACCGTTGCCTGCTGGGCTGTCTCATGCCATCATCAACTCACCATGGCCTGCTGGGCTGTCTCATGCCATCATCAACAAACCGTTGCCTGCTGGGCTGTATCTGCCATATTATGTATAATCAAGTCGCTGTTGCCTGCCGGGCCCTCTCTTGTTTTATATATCATCGAATCACCGTGTTATGACGGGCTGTCACATCATTTTACCGTTGCCGGCCAGGCTGTTTCCAGACTAATATATCAGCGAATCACCGTGTTAGGACGGGCTGTCACATCATTTTACCGTTGCCGGCCAGGCTGTTTAGACTAATATATCATCGAATCACCGTCTTATGACGGGCTGTCACATCATTTTACCGTTGCCGGCCAGGCTGTTTCCAGACTAATATATCATCGAATCACCGTGTTATGACGGGCTGTCACATAATTTTACCGTTGCCGGCCAGGCTGTTTCCAGACTAATATATCATCGAATCACCGTGTTATGACGGGCTGTCACATCATTTTACCGTTGCCGGCCAGGCTGTTTCCAGACTAATATATCATCGAATCACCGTGGCCTGCCAGTCTGTAATCAGGCTGATGAAGCCAAACGGAACTTCTTTAATGAAACAGAACCAGAGCATGCAAAAATGTGTTGTTCCGAGGAAGTTTCAATGCTTTTCGTTGCAGAGGTTTGTTGATAGTTTACTGAGGCAGACCCGCTGACTTTGCTGACGTTAAAATATATCATGCTCTGAATAAATTAAATAACAGACCGAATTGAGTCTCGACCTCTTGTTTCAGGTCTAGGAACCCTTATTCAATCAGACGATTGAAATGAAACCCCGTTTTCTTGTTTTGAATATTTTAACATATTGATGTGGTCAGGAACCCGCACAAATTATTTGTGAAACGACCGTCGGTTGTCATCGTGAACATCTATTTCAGCCTCAAGAAATCCCCTAGGGCTATTGCTTTGTATTTGAAGTTCAATATTACCGTTACTCACATAATGTTTGCCATACAAAAATACTTAGTGTTCGGTGACATCTATTTGAAATGATCCAAAGCCGAACAGTGAGCTGACTAGAAGGATTTCAATGCTGCAATAAACTACTGATCTATAAAGGATCTAATGTTAAACAGCTCATTACCAGAAACAAATATCTGAACAAATGAATAACCTAACAGCTTGATTTGTACGGCCAGGTTCGATGAGAATAAATATTAATAGTTTATTACTGTTAGAAATCGTTTGTCAATTAGCATGGGGTACTTGGCTGCCGTTGTCGGGGGTCATATGTTAAGATGCGTTGCCCTGTGTTACGATGAGTGACAGGCACATGTAATCAACGTCTACCCATGATATGAATTTGTAAACGTATGACTCATTAAAAATGTATCATAGACCATATTTTCAAGGTATTTTCAAGCATGGTTAGTGGTGGGGCTGCGTATTTAAATTTCGAGCATTATAACGCAGGAGGTAGGAAGTCGACCAATTTATTATTACCGACATTATGAAGTGTTCCGTGTGTGGCCGTGTGTTACTCAAAGGGCATCGAAGCCAAAGGGCAGGGAACGAAGCCAAAGGGCAGGGGATGGGGTTCGCCATCCAACGAAAATATTACAGTCGCATATTCATTAAATAATGGACAATCATGATTGCAAAGATATTCAAATTGGATATGAAAACCATGAAAAAATTCAAAATATTTAGCCATCAAAAGCGTTCAAATGCAACATCAATAATTATTCATGTTCCCTATTAGGACTGTGTGAACACGGAAATAATAAATGTGAGAAATTACATGCAAGATTTATTTGTACGTTCCCTCCTAATGAAACGTTTCATGATGCCTCTTTAAATTGAATAGCATTCATCGTTAGCGCCCAACATTTTCAGCGGTTTGACAGTAGAGATCAAGGAAGATGTTTTTGATAAACTGTCATTGATCGCATTTGAATGACCAGACCAATAAAAGCCAACTGCGAGCTGGTGTAAGTAAGCAACAGTATACAACATTTCATATCAATCAATACCTTTCGGCTTGTGCTGACAGCGGAAAAAATGGAACTGTGATGCATTGATTCGTGAAAAGGGTACCTATTGAAAGAATTCTGATATTGCCTGTTCATCCCACAACGCTTTCTACCCTCAAAAGATGGAACGGTTTATGTGTATGACTGAATTAAAGTTTGTGTTATACAAACGACGATCTCTTGAACCGCCGTATCCACTACACACAAAACTGAAAAATTGTTCATGTGTGTCAGGAAAAGCGGAATATATAAAGGATAGGGAGGATGATTAAACTTGCAAAAAATTGTCCGAACCGAAGTTATAGCGAAATCCACCTGGTCATCTCTGACGGCATCACATAAAGCTTCAATGTTTGCTCGGACAGTCAGTCAGTAGCCACTGCAAATGAATTCGAATGAAAGACTCGACTAAGTGATTCCAGCAATTTTTTTCCATTCACAGTTCGAAGAATTTCGTGCTGATCGATTACGAGATTGATTTACAAATTACTTCTGTTGAGATGATTAGGAACTACTTTAAACAGCATGAAATTTTGGTGATGTGTTCATTTGTTACGTGTCACGTTGTGGTCCCATCACCAGTCATTAGGTTATCCTAACGGGTCTTTATGAACTTGACCTCACTGAAGATAACTTTCATTCCGCCCATGTATGTTTCTCTCTTTTTGTCATACTAACGTGTATTGTGTTATCTTCCTCAACATATTCGCACCATTTTCGATGCGCGCTTAAATATGAGAGTGTCGCGCTTTTACAATTATAGGGCTTATGAACCTGAAACAAAATTGACGATTTTTTTTTGCTATCAATAGCTCAGTGATTGAAGCGGAAATTGAGCGATGGCCTTCATAGTCGAAATGTTGCGCACCGATTAATCTGAGACGAAATAAAGTTTTCTGGAGTATTCATTGCCTCGAAAGTCAGCCAAATCGAATTGTTTAGCGTTAGAGAGGCAGATATTGCAGAAACAAACAAAAGATAGCTACGTTCCAAAGAAGAAGCCTTGTCCTTCTACATATTTTTGTAAATGAATCGTTCTCGAATTTAATTTCATTGTAGAAACCCATACCAATAACATGGCTCTGCATTGGACACAATGAATCATAAACGTGATGAATTAGTATTTTGTGACCAACATCCAATCGGATACTTCATAGAATAGATTCACGAGGGAAGGGATTAGATGCGAGAACCATGAGAGACTAGAGCAATGAGAGCAATGAGAGATAGAGAGCAATGAGAGTTAGAGAGCAATGAGAGTTAGAGAGCAATGAGAGTTAGAAGTGAGAGCAATGAGAGTTATCAATCATTGTGGTTTCCAGGCCAAAAATTATCAAATAAAAGTCGATGATAAAACAATAGGCCCTTTTAACTCTCGGTGCAAAAAAAAACTGCCTAAATGCGACATTACTTCAGGAAAACAGCGTTTTGTAGTGAAATCTTTCTTTTTCGAACAGTGTCTCGGGGTTGTCTCAACGACGTCTTCTTGGCCACCGATTTGCAATTCAAACCAACCAACTTTCGGTTTTGAATAAATACTTCTGAACGCAATTTACAGTTTAGTCCAGGAAAACGTGTTGTGGTACGACTCATCTCCTCATGAGACGCGTACTGCGTTTGTCTCAACGACGTTTGGTTGGCTTACGCTAATCGATTCTGTTCAACCAACTTGCAGTCGAAAAAAAATAGTGAAAGTAAGGCGCGGTTACCTTGGATTAGGTAGACGTGGAGGTTAACTCTTCCACTTTTGAGCCATGCCCTGTGTTTGTTTCATCGACGTCAGGTTGGCCAACACTAAGCGATTCAATCCTCTTGACTTTCGGTGTTAAAAGCGTCAATGAAAAAAAATCGTGGGAGAAACGGCTATTTTGATTTCCGGTGCCCGAATTATTGTTGCTAAAAAAATAATATTATCAACTTCCAGTGCAAAAAAATATGATTTTCCGGTTCTAGAAAACATTCGACTCCCTCATCTTTCGGTGCTATTGAAATCAGATTTAAGAAAATTGGTGGTAAAATCTCCCGAACGAGTGTTTCGATCGTGAACTTCGTATTCAAATAGAAACGTATAAAGACTGGTGACGGCTGCAATTTTGCCTCATACTTCCATATCTTTGATATTAACTCTCTAATGGAGTTACCCAATATTAATTCTAAAGTGATTATGGGGTATGATTACTATATAAGATAGGGCTCGAAAACAAACCTTGAACAACTTTTAGGAGAAGAAGTTACTCGACTGCCCCGTGGTGAGGTCACTCGACTGCCCCGTGGTTGGGTTACTCGACTGCCCCGTGTTGAGGTTACTTGACTGCCCCGTGGTGAGGTTACTCGACTGCCCCGTGGTTAAGTTACTCGACTGCCCGTGGCGAGGTTCCTTGACTGCCCCGTGGTGAGGTTACTCGACTGCCTCGTGGTGAGGTTACTTGACTGCACCGTGGTGAGGTTACTCGACTGCATCGTGGTAGGGTACTCGACTACTCCATGGTGAGGTTACTCGACTGCCCCGTGGTATGGTTACTCGACTACCCCGTGGTGAGGTTATTCGACTTCCCCGTGGTGAGGTTACTCGACTGCCTTGTATTGAGGTTACTGGACTGCCCCGTGGTGAGGTTACTCGACTGCCCAGTAGTGATGTCCGAAAAGAGGACAAAAAGAATCGCGTCTTCAACAGGGCTGATCAAAACAAACTTCCAAAGGATGTTTAGTAAAAGTTGATATATCTGTATCGATCAGAAAGAACGGTATCACGTTCCTCTATGTGAGGATGACACATGACTATTATGATGAATGACGAAATGTAGTCAATCATCAACGTCGCATGTTAGATGACATCGGAGTCAGACATATAAAGTACACGTCAAACATTTGAAAGATCGTCTGTAATTACTAGGATAATAATTATTCAAGCAGCAAGCCATAAAGGAGTACATCGATTTCAAGAACTGAAACTATCGTAAAATGTTGTTCAATATTGAAACTTTATTTATTTGTGAGTCTAGAGAGTGGTTTATGGAAACAAACCACAAACACGTACCATACAGGAGAACGATTCATCGCGGTACAGAATAATCACACACTTTTGAATAGACAGTCGGTGCAGAACCATCAATTGTCGATCAGCAAAATCCTATGCGAATGCAAATATATTTTTCTCAACCATTCTAACGAACACGAAAAAGGATAATAAAACACCTCAATGTCCTGAATAAACGATCAGCGTATCATCATACTTTGACTTGTGAAAACAAGATATGAGTGCTTAGCTTAGAAAACTACAAAACTTGCTTCATAGCTGATTTTGTATTTTATCGACTTATCTTCTATATCATGAATAACTGTGAAATAATCGTCCAGCGTCCTATGCTTGTTTGTCGTTACATCGTTAGCAGAAGAACCCGGCAGAGTAGCGAATGTTGAAAGGTACCTATGGTTCTCCGCAGTTTTAGACGACGCCGTTCGGTCATTCACCGTTCATTAACCATAACGTCGACGTTGTTTTTTCGGGATTATAAAGTGAGACGTTTAACATTTTATGTTCGATATCAAAATATCGGCAAATTACTGATTCAAACTCATACGATTTCCCAATTCAATTGTCCCGTAATGTAATCGACAATAATATTTAATTACTTTAATTACGTATTCATGAGACCATTATTGAACATGCGCCTCATTGTATATGTGACACGAAATGATAACGTGGGATCATAACGAGCTTAAATACATTCGTATAACAATCCACCTTGTCTGAGGGATGCCATATCACCTTCGTCTAAGCCACTCAATATAGACACACACGAACACTAGTTTTATATTCATTTGCATTTTGTAATTAAAACTGCTGCTAATATTCTGAACTAATATTTCGGGTTATTACGTGTACGAAACTTTGTTCTTCTACCGGTAACGGTATATTGGGAGTGGTGCGTCTATGTACCGGTATCGGTGTATCGGGAGTGGTGCGTCCATGTACCGGTATCGGTGTATCGGGAGTGGTGCGTCTATGTACCGGTATCGGTGTATCGGGAGTGGTGCGTCTATGTACCGGTATCGGTGTATCGTGAGAGGTGCGTCTATGTACCGGTATCGGTGTATCGGGAGTGGTACGTCTATGTACCGGTATCGGTGTATCGGGAGTGGTGCGTCTATGTACCGGTATCGGTCTATCGGGAGCGGTGCGACTGTGTACAGGTGTTAGTCTCGGTTGGCAACCACGAGAACAGAAATCATTTTGAAACCCTCAAACATATGCAACATGATTGCATCTTGCAACAGGGACATATTCTTTTTTTAACCATCATCAGTAAGAAATGACTAAAAAAAATGAAATGAAATAAATGAAAGACAAACGCTTCTGGTTCTTAGATTCAACAAAGGGTAACAATAAATTCTAACATGTCCAGCTCGTTACTCTCTATAATAAAATTGTGGATCGTACAACCGATGTCGCCTTGAGTACAGTTATTGCATAAACAACAAACAACCCTCTCTGACAACCGCGAAGCAAATGCTGGATTGACGCAGCTTCAAACCAAATGCGTAGGTACACGTCCTACCTATATGAACAACCGAATACTTTTCAGTTGACTTCATAACCGGTTTGACTTTCATTTTGCTTGCATAAGAAATGAGGTATAAAATCTGAACCAAGCACTAATAATTTCCACTCTCAATTTACCCACCAACTCAAAAAGCCGGAGGGTGGCATCTTTATGCGGCAGCGGCCCAAGGAATAAGCAGTTTCTGTCTCAACCTAATTTCGGATAACTTCACTTGTCATTTTGACTTTCGAACGGGGCAGCCATTCCCGGCTGCTGTCCTCATGGTATTAAGGCGTAAATTATCCGCCACCATAAACCTACTCCATTCGACTATTTTGGGGGGGACGAAGAGTCTAACTCCGCCACGTATTCCCCACTTGCAATTCCAGCCTTCTCCACCTGAACGCAACGCCGCTGCTGCAGGGGTCCCCCCCGCTGCTTTGGTTTCCGTTACCTTCTTACTTTCTTTGGTGGAAGGAAGAGACAGTGGAGGAAGGGATGTGAAATGCAGGAGTAACAAAGAATAAACTGTTTAGACTTATTTGAGAACATGCAGGATGCATCGATCTAGGGAGTATACTTTTCTGCTGCCTAACGATTAGGAGGTTTGATCACTTGTTCTCACGTGACGTCATAAATGAATTCTGCATCCACAGAGTATACAACTTAAAAGCCATTCACACGGGTAGGTTTAAGATTTCTATCATTGGTATCTACTCTTATTTGAACCGTCTTTGTCGAAAGACCGCTGCCATCTAATAGAAATTGATTCTTCTCTACTTTGAGATTGTCACCAATATGGTCTTTGTTGATGTCTCCGTTTTGCATAAGGATGTTATATTGCCCAACAGATCGTAGAAATATTATTTGTTGCTTTTCAAACACCTGACGATTGGATTTTTACGTTAAAAAAGTATACTGCACATAAATTGTAACATTATTTCACAGAAAATGATGTCCTCGTTCGTGGTTGAGGTCGCCCTTTCATGACATATTCGGAGAAAAATACTTTGTTAGGTTAGACTGAGAAATGATGTTTAATAATACATGAACAATAAAACCTAACCTTACTCCCCAAAATAAATACAAGAAAATCCAATGAATTTTTCTGCCAATTCTAATAGACAACAACCTCATGTGTTCGAAACAACCTCATGTGTTCGAAACAACCTCATGTGTTCGAAACAACCTCATGTGTTCGAAACTATTAAAAAAATCGGTTATTAGTTATTGTATGACAGCATTGTGAATGTAATTCCAAAAGGGATGTTTCGAATTGGGTGTGCATTCCTTCGATATTTGCTGTTCATTAAAAGAAGTTTCACCCTGATTCGCATTTGAATACTTTCCTATCAAATACCAATCATCGCTGAAGAACTTTTCAATATAAATTGTGTGCACATATTCTGCAAATGGAAAGGCTATAACTCATAAACACATGCTTGCTAATTTATTTTTGGCACTCCTGTTAGCTGGTATTTCGAGTAAGGCACCATAGCGTATGGACAATCATTCGCTTTTTTAAATACATTAAACTAATCTTTAATTCATCAAAATAAGTGACAGGTACCTCGCTAAATTGAAAATGAACACTTTTATTTTAAATATAATCAAGTTCACAAGTTCAGGCGCAGTTCGAACCCTATAAATGAAGTATGCACAGTGCCTTACTGAACAGTCGTGGACGTGTCGAGTCGAATCGCATTCATTTTCCTCAATATGATTTCTGTCTATGTTATTGAATCGTAACACCTCACAATCGTTTGAGGATAGATCAGGCAAACTTTGGAACTCGTTGCCTGTCTTCATGATGGGGTCTCTGCCAACACGGAACTTCTGACGTCAACGTTTCCACTGATTCTCATCGTGTACCGCTTATAGGGTGTTAATTGATGTCTTAAAAAATTTAAACACTCCATAAACGCGATATCATTTGACATTTGGAACTTTGAAGTAATGGAATTTATTGAAGAAGGGTAGATTCTTTATGGTTTAATGCATCAGAGGACAAGAAGTAAACTTTAGCTCACAATTGAGACCCGTTCTATGAGCGAAATTTGATAATGGAGTTTCATGTGTTATATTTAAGAATTGAAAACCCATTGCCAGATGATGGAAATAAAAATAAAAATAATATTACTAGTCAATTATCACATAAGACGCTCTGTATTCAGTTGGGATCTGCAGCAAAGAATATCCTCGTGAGTGAATTGAATACAGACATTGACATTCACGATTCTGTTATTATTCCTGCATGTTTGGTATATATATATTTTTTCATTATATCCCCATCTTTTTTGAATAAAATAAACGTGTATCTGTAAATATGGGCTGTTGTATTATGTGCAATGAAACTATAAAATTAGCCTCTCCCGAAGTTGCGGCATCTGTTACCGCTTATTGTAAACAGAAGTTGAATACCACGAAAAATGTCGAGGATTCACTTGATCGCTTTCTTCACTCTCCCCGATGCAATAGTGGATATTGAAACCCTTGATGTTGCACATCCCACCATACCGTCAAATAAAATCTTCAAACCCCAGCGGGAAGAACCTCCCATCCCCCCTCAATATTATACAGGACCCGCCTCGCAGCGACATTTCAAAATTGGCTGCCTTTAAGTTGTCCTATCGACCAGCACCCCTTTAATAGGTGTTCGGGTGCAAGCTTTATCAGGTATTCACGGTGTTCCCAATACGACTTACATATTCGAACAAAATCTGGTTGTCGGTTTGTCAGGAAGAGCCCTGTGACTTGGGAGTCATGAAACAGACATTATTTAAAACGAATGGAAAAATTCGAGCTATGATGAGTGGTCTTCTTCCTTCAAATACAATATTCCGACATAACCGTGCCATAGCATGGGTTATAGTTCATGATTCATAGCCAGTAGAAACTCCCTTGCCATTTCGTTGTATTTATTGGTAAAATAAAATCGTCATGAAAACACACTGGGGTAACTTTGCATGAACTTTCAGTAAGCAATTGTTGCGCTGCATAGTGCAATTATCTTTTGGTTTGATAGTATCCATTATGATTTATATTCGAACAAAAAAAATGTGAATTCGCTTAGGTAATTTATTGAATTGATCGATTTTTATAACATTTTTTCAAATTAATTTTTAGGAGAAGAATCTTTATAAAATTTTGTTCCACAGGTAATTTAGTTTTTTGTTACATCTCAAATTAAATAAAGTGTCTTGAGGAGGTAAAGATAACTAGAAGGAAAACCCCTGGGTTAACTGCAGTATTATAGGTAAATTTAAGGTCTCGATCGGCGGTCTCGAGGAAGTGGCCAATTTTCTTAATAACACCATTAAATTAATTCATGCCCGGTATTGAAGAAAAAGAGGGAAACAGCATCGAAGCAGGTCTGAACAGGGAAAAATGCTGGCAAAGAGCTGCTCGATGCGGAAATCTGACTTTAGGGTTGTGCTGCTGTTAAGGCCAGTTCGACGAAAATTGTAGATTTTCACGTATTTAAGTTAATGATGTTTCTGCAGGTTATATTCAGTTATACAATGCGTCATTGTTTTACACCAAATGAGGTCTCTTTAACTGCCGTCATATCCAATGAAGTTATCGTTTCTGAATAATGCGTAGTAATTATGGTACAGTAAACACGTAACCTGATGATGTTCCATATTGTAAGATTGAATAAGTGAATTACAATCATTTCCTATCAGCACAGGTTTATTTTCCGCAACGATATTGGTCGATATCTGGTCCCTCCGTTTCCTCACCACATGGCTAGGCAAGCTGAAACACGCACCCAGTTCTGCGCGAACTGGGCACGTGTTTATGCCGACTCGTAATGTTTAATATTTTATATACTGACTTGCCAGAAAAGTTTTACACTTAAATTTGAATGTTTCCTGATAACAATATTTTATTCGAATGGGTTGGTTGCCCAAAAATGTGTTTCCGTCAATGTTTATACGCTCTATATCGAAGTAATGACGATAAGTGGATACATTCAGATAATATTTTTTGAAAAGTGTGTCTTCATCGGAACGGTTTGTAGCAAGAGGTGTCATGATTGATATAAACTCAATATATGGGTGAAAGTTTTGTCATTTACAGACAATGTGTTTATTACTTCACAATACGACCTCCAACCCCGAATTCATTGAATTTATACATCCCAAGCCCTTTCGTATGGCTTCGGGCGACGTGTTGATGAGAAAAGTCTCTTCGACATTGCCGATTATTAATTTAAAACCCAAAATACACGGGAAATATTTTCGTATCCATTTAGCCTCTTGTAACAATAATCGAAATGAGAATTCTGAATCTGTTTAATTATTCGTTTTGATTCCATATCAAAAGGCTTTCATTGAGTCACCTAACAGTGTTATCCCATCATAGGCAATCAATTATAATGCAAAAATATGACTTGTTCAATGAAGAACTGTGTGCAACGCCTGGCTGGAATGAGGTCTATAACTATGAAAAATTATTTATCGCTGTATTTCAATTTGAATGGATCAAAGTCAAACTGAGAGCACAGCGGCCCAATCATAGGCTCCTGCCTCAAACAGCTGGCATGCCCTGTCTCAACGTTCCAATTAAAGTAACCTTAGAACATAACTGCATAATGTCAGACCACTCACACGCTGCTTGGAGGAACAAACTGCAAGAATGCAGGTTTTGGTCTAATAGCAAGAGAGCAGGCTTTAGTTTAGTTGCAAGCGAGCAGGCTTTGGTCTTATTGCAAGAGAGTAGGCTTTGGTCTTATTGCAAGAGAGCAGGCTTTGGTCTTATTGCAAGAGAGCAGGCTTTGGTCTTATTGCAAGAGAGCAGGCTTTAGTCTATTTGCAAGAGAGCAGGCTTTGGTCTTATTGCAAGAGAGCAGGCTTTAGTCTAATTGCAAGCGAGCAGGCTTTGGTCTTATTGCAAGAGAGCAGGCTTTAGTCTAATTGCAAGCGAGCAGGCTTTGGTCTTATTGCAAGAGAGCAGGCTTTAGTCTAATTGCAAGAGAACAGGCTTTAGTCTATGTATGTCATTGGTGAGCCCGAAAGTGATCGCTGCAATGGATGTTACAATATTATGCGTTCAGACAGCTTTGAACAGGCTAAATAGACCTGATGCTGTGCTTTAGACTATGATGATTGTTACTTAACTAGTCTCCGCAATTTAAATTTGAAAAATAAATGTATATATTTGGTAGTTACGTCAGTGTTCGAATATAAAAGCTAATAATTGTATAGAACTTACGCATAAGGAAAAAAAACAATTGGACAGGTGGTGCTCTTAACAAATAGCTCATGAGACATCGAAATTTCCTTTTATGTGTTGTTTTATTTATACAAGCCAGCTGACAACCTTCAATAATCCAGTTTTTAATGTATCAATTCGGAAAAGAGAAAGAAAACTTTTATATGCCATAACATATTTCGAAAAATTAATTCAAATTCTAATTTGAATTCGGAAATCTCCTGTTTTAATTGCTATTCGGATCATTGATGCATATCTAGAAAAAAAAATGGTGGAAAAATTGCACGAATATAGTTCAGTGAACTAAAAACATCTCCGTTCTTCCTACTCTCGTCGCAGGTAACACAAATTTGTCACCACATTGTACACACTGCGTAAATCAGACTCTACCTTCTATGGAAGGCGACGATGAACAAGCTCATCATGATATACCGTTCATGTATCTGCTTATCTTTACTATGTAGTTAACCGATGTTAGAGTTCAGATATTTGATAATTGGAATTTGAAGGAGTAGTGGTTAGCGTATCCGACTGCAGTGTCAGCCTCTGGTGCTGCATGTCGCGAGTTCGAGCCTCGGCAGGGACACGGCGGTCTTGTGGCGGGGAGAT
>SDVV010024695.1:0-12543 GCA_016164225.1 Gammarus roeselii
CATCACACCGCTGCGACGTGGTAGCATCACACCGCTGCGACGTAGTAGCATCACACCGCTGCGACGTAGTAGCATCACACCGCTGCGACGTGGTAGCATCACACCGCTGCGACGTAGTAGCATCACACCGCTGCGACGTAGTAGCATCACACCGCTGCGACGTGGTAGCATCACACCGCTGCGACGTAGTAGCATCACGTCGCTGCGACGTATTGAACCCACTTCCTGAGCCCACTTCTTGACTTGTGCTATGTTGAGCTCTCGCGACGGACAGAGTTTTTGTTACACTGGCGTACCGATTTTCAAAATAACCTCTACTGTGGCTATCGGCAGTAATTGCAATAACCATCATGTCTTCCATTGTCGGTGTGGCAGGTAATTTCTGAAATGTATTAGCCATCTTGTCGATATCATGGAATAATTTTCAAAAGTTGATATGAAATATATTCCAATACTAAATTTTTCACCAGTATTGAGAACATTTGTCTTCGTATTCAACTCTTTTAATCGCTTCCATGTATTGAAATTTCTCCAGACAGTGTCTTCATGAAGTACATGGTGCCCTCGTTATGTGCAGTAGCGAACAAAAAATCGTTTATGGTTAGTCTGAAACCGGAAGAAACAAATACGACTTTCCCCACGTGAAATTTTACTTCACATAGTAATTTCTTACGGTACTATGTGTGGACAAAGCTTCTTAATAGGTAATATTTATCAAATTTCTGATGAGTTCAAATGTAGAGCGGAAAATGGACTTAGAAGATTTCACTTAGTTTTGAATCATGAACTAATTTTCGCTCGATACTGTACATTTGCCCTCGTCAATTACCGCTGCCCTCGTCAATCACTGCTGTCCTCGTCAATCACCGTTGCCTTCGTCATTTAACGATGCATTCTTCAATCATCGCTGTCCTTGTCATTTACCGATGTCCTCTTCAATCACCGCCGTCCTCTTCAATCACCGTTGTCCTCTTCAATCACCGCTGTCATCATGAGTTAGCTCTGTCCTCGTCGATTACCGCTGTCCTCGACAATTACCGCTGTCCTCGTCAATAACCGCTGTCCTCGACAATAACCGCTGTCCTCGACAATTACCGCTGTCCTCGTTCATTACCGCTGCCCTCGTCAATTACCGCTGTCCTCGACAACTACCGCTGTCCTCATCAATCACCGATGTCCTCATCAATCACCGCTGTCCTCGACAATTACCGCTATCCTTGACAATTACCGCTGTCCTCGTCAATTACCGCTGTCCTCGTCAATTACCGCTGTCCTCGACAACTACCGCTGTCCTCGACAACTACCGCTGTCCTCGTCAATTACCGCTGTCCTCGACAACTACCGCTGTCCTCATCAATCACCGCTGTCCTCGTCAAGATAATTGACAATTTGTCTCATCTAATACCTCCAACAATAATCTGGATGCTGCGGAGTTAGTAGCTAACACCCCATCTTCCATTATTAGTAGTTTGTTCTAAAAGTTCTAACAACTAACCGGCGGTGTTTATCGTCGCTATATAATGAGTGAAATATCTGAAAACGGCTCCGAGTTTCACAATGTTATCTGTATATTTTGTATAATTAATTAAATCTAATTTGATTTTGAATACAGAATATCACTGTCAAATTTAAATGGACAGTATACAAATTATTTTTTGAAGCACCATCAGATTTTTTTCACTGATCTACAAGATATGGAGCAAAAAATATTAAATTAATCTCCTCCCCCTGACAATCACGCGTATCTAAAACTGTGAATGAAAAGGTAAGACACAGTTTAGTACAATTATTGGCAGGTGGTAACGGGTATATTCTTCATTTACTCGATGCTCCATCATAAAACGAATAAACGTCTTCGTTATGGGTATTGCCGACATCATGTTTTCCGCATTAAATGATGCGCAAATCACTCCCAATTTACCATATTTTGAGATCTAGAATACTTCTTGTTCATCATAGCCCTAATTCTTCATACTGGTACTATTCGATCGCTGCAAACAGCCGAATCTGGTTTCCCTACGCACGTATTCCTTTTACATTATCCTGGTTGGAATCCATCTTATTGTCACTAATTTGAGCCTATTTTCAATATTCCTCAAGGGCTTCGGCACTAAAAATGTAGTCGAACTGGTTTCTTGCTACAGGTTGCTAGTGGGTGCATATACTATGTAACACTCGAGCACCCAGCGAATAATGCCTTCAAGCTATTTGTTCATGATTGCGAGTGAAGATTTTTTTTCACCCAAGAATCGTCAAGTTGGAATGAACATATTTCGGGCAATTTGAAAGTGGGCATAGACGTAAATGTGAGGGCACCTACATTAAGTGACATGCCCAATCGCACTTGGCGACCTAATCTCTTTGGGATATCAAAAGTCAAAGATATTCTTACCGAATAAGGTGAAAATCTTTGCTCAAAGTACGCCCACGCACTAGCCTAGAGAACACAACACTTGAAGAACGCTGTTAGCGCCCAGCCGCATTGAACTTCCACCGGAGCACAAGCCTCGTCAAGGCCTCCTACCACTCGACGGAAAGATATAAAGTACGATCATAGATCACATCGCAACACAACGTGCTGGACAGCAAAAAGTTGAGGGTGGATTATGGTCGGCCAACCGGTTGACCAACCATTATGCATCCTTAATTTGTTGGAAGCGGTTCAGAAATTCTATGGTTCAAAGTGACTGAGACTAGGTGGCGTTATTTCTTCCCGACTGTTTATGTTCTACATGAATGGAGTGGTGAAGGAGGTGAAAGCAAGTGTAATGGGTCGATGTTCAGAGCTGCTGAGAGCAAATGGGCGAAGTTGGCAGTTCGAGTAATTCCTGTTTGCGGATGATACGGCACTGGTGGCTGATTCGTAAAAGTTATGTAGGCCAGTGTCGGGGCTTGGTTGAGTGTGTGAGAGGAGGAAGCTGAAAGGTAACGTGGGTAAAAATAAAATAATGAGATGCTCGAGAAATATCGATGGGAGCAGAATTAGTGTCTTCTTAAATGGAAAGTTATTGGAGGAAGTTCAGTATTTTAAGTACCCGGGCTCTCATGTGGAGAAGATAAACACTGGAAACCGAGATGAAGCTGCTAGTAAATAAAGGGTGTAAAGTGTTGGATGCACTAAAGAGTGTATTGAGCTGTAGGACGTTGGATATGGAAGCAAAGAGAGGGTTGCTTGAGAGGGTAGTTGATCCATCTGTCAATACGGATCTGAGACAAAGGAGGCGAGAGCAGAAGAGAGGACAAGCTGAGTGTTTTCGAGATGAAATGCTTGTGGGGCAAGCCTGGAGTGACGCCGAGAACTCTGATCAATAAAGACGTTGTTCGAATTCGAACAAGAATGGTGAGGAAGTTTGAGGGTAAAATAGATTCACGTGTTCTGAGACGGTTCGGACACGTGGTGAGAATGGATGATGGCAGATTAGTGTAAAAAGTGATAAAACCGAAGGTGAGTGGGCGTAGGCCTAGAGGTGACCGAAGTTTGGAAGGATGGCGTGAAACAGGCGTTAGGAAGAAGAGACATGAGTGTGGAGGTAGCGAGAAGCCGTGCAATGGATAGGCTTGATTGGAGATTGGTTGTGAATGGATGAGTTATGACGACGCTACCCCGATGCCCTTTCCCGCCGTTGGTATCCCGTTGAGAAACGGGATGGTCGCTAGAAGGGGAGAACCCGGTTACTATGACGCAGAAAGGGAAAACTAGTCAACTGTCGGGCCCTGCTGCTGACACTGATCGCTAATCTCACTCCTGACCCGAAATGTGCGTCTCGTGGTTTTCGGGTCGGACCCTTTAGCGACAAATGGCTAAGTTATTTAGCACGTGCGGGCATGAGTGGTGTGTGAGGTGCGCCTTAGCGTCGGCCACCCCCTTTCTGAGTGATTCATCCTAGTGTCTGTATCTGTAATTTTACGATTTGACTGGATTGGCCTTGGTAGAGCAATAAGAACGCAAACGAATACCTGTTCGGGCCGCTAGTGCAAATAAAATCCGGCATCATTAACAAGACTCATTCCATGTAGTTATTTTCCATTAGGGCCTAGCCTGCAATAAAATCATTACGGTGGCCCTCTCTGGGCCAACGCTGCTACTAACCAACACCGTCCTTAGACTCTCATCAACGAACGTCTCAATGTTTGTCCTCGCTTATCAAAGTTATTTTTCTAACTGACATTCACCCACGGTTCCGCGATAGCATTAATTTCTACACAGCACAATATATTTTTAACACTGTCTTTTTTAACATTGCCATTTATTTAAACACTCTCCCCTTCGCTGTCATATATTCATCACTGTCATTTAACGCTGCCATCTAAACCACATTGCCATTGATCCGACGATGCTTTAACACTGCATCTAACACTGCCGTCTAACCGACGATGCTTTAACACTGCTGTCTAACCGACGTTGCTTTAACACTGCATTCAACACTGCCGTCTAACCGACGCTGCCATTGATCCGACACTGCATTTAACACTGCATTCAACAATGCATTTAACACTGCCGTCTAACTGACGCTACTTCAACTGCATTTAACACTGCCGTCTAACCGACGCTGCCATTGATCCGACACTGCATTTAACACTGCATTTAACAATGCATTTAACACTGCCGTCTAACCGACGCTACTTTAACACTGCATTTAACACTGCCGGCTAACCGACGTTGTCATTGACGTTGTCATTGACGTTGTCATTGACGTTGTCACTGCTTTAACACTGCATTTAACGCTACCGTCTAACCGTTGCTGTCATTGATCCGACACTGCTTTAACACTGCATTTAACACGGCCGTCTAACCGACGCTGCCATTGACCCGACGCAGCTGTAACACTTCATTTAACACTGCCGTCTAACCAATGCTGCTATTGACCCGATGCTGCTTTACCACTGCGTTTAGCACTGCCGTCTGACCGACGCTGTCATTGATCCGACACTACTTCTACCCTGCATCTGTTACGATTTTTATTATGGTTATCAGTCGTTAATTGACTTACAGGAGGTGCAAGGTTGAATTGAAGATAAACCATTGTTGTTATAATAATATTGGAGATGGTAACAACGTCAATGAACCTGGTACATCTCAAATGTGCATGATAATTGTATCAATTGTGTAAGATAGGGATAGTACAACACCACTTATGATTGAAAGAAACAGCAGCCCACCCTGCACGTTGAAAAGAACACACAAATTGTTGAAAACAAAGGCACTACTACTCGGACCTCAATATGAAATTATTTTGACGTCAACATCAGGATCCAGAAGAGTATAACACTGATATAATAACAACCTATGGGACACCTATATATGCCACTCGTAAATAACAGAGATAACCAGCTTCAGTCGCTGTTCTAATGGGGTTTACCTCCTCCCATGCTGTTCTGTTACGATGTGATGTCCCAATTCCCTAACTGACCCGAACGACTTAAAACCTCCCAAAGGAGTGGGCCTTGCGGTATGTGTTGAAATATAATTCTTCACTGAGAAAACAGCTCTACAGTTTGGTAAATGTTCAGGAGCGTGTCCCCTGGATTGCATGTGTCCCATTGGCACACAAGTGGTTTTAGCCGTTATATAGAATCATAGACTCCGCCCTAAATTGGCAACACATACAGGGCTTTCGAGGCAATGGTTTCGTCTTTTAGAATAAACAAATGGCCTGCATGTTATCCTACACCAGGCACAAAAATTCTGACCTCCCCACTTTGGAGGACATGCACAAATGGCATACACATGACGACGGTTCTCGATCATGGCCAGTAACCTAATCCGGGGGCTAAATGAAAAACTACACATAAGAGTTATCGACCGAGTAACCCAGACAAGGGTTGGTAGATCTACGCCCAATCTTACGCAGTGATAAATACAAGCTTTACGAATTATAACAGGAGTGGTCAAAAGTTGTACAGACTAGGGAAGTAATGAAGCGTAAAAACGGAATATTACGACACATTTACCACTGCCGTCTAACTGACTCTGTCATAGAACCGACACTACATTTAATACTGCCGTCTAATCGACGCTGCCATTGACCCGACACTGCATTTAACACTGCCGTCTAACCGACGCTGCCAATGATCCAACGCTATCATTTCTCCAACCTGACATTTACTCACGGAAGCCCCTTCCTCACGAGCGCCATTACAAGTGTCCTCGCTGATCGAACTCTGCCATTTTGAGTCGCTCCGAACAAATCCCAGGGCTCTCGATTTGCTAATTTGGATGCTAATTTCTCCCTGCCCTTCGAGGCTGAGCAGATGTCGGCGCTTGTGACTGCCGGCGGAGCCTAGCATAAATTATTCACGGCTTACCGTCGGGCCTCCATCGGCCGGCCGTTAGCCGACCATACCTAACCCATGATAAGTGTTCGGTAAGATTCTGTATCAATGGATTCCTTGTAGTAAACCGTGTTTAATTTTCTGTAGACGAATAGGGACAAAACAGTTGTGAAAGTATCTAGCTACAGTATTAGAAGTATCTAGGCACAATATTAGAAGTATTTAGGTACAATATTAGAAGTATCTAGGCACTGTATTGGGCCCAACACGGCAGATAATTTATTTCTAGGTAGGACTTGCTCGTTTGGAAACCCGGGTGTTGTGTTGCTGAGTAGGGAAAGATGGGCCGTGTTTCGTTCTGGCTTAACAGGAAGCTATGGTTGGGATAATTGATAATAACGTGGTCGTCATTGAACTATACCGTTTACCACTAATGCTCGGAAATTTAATGGTAAACGGTAAAGATAACCAGTAAATTTTTTCTGTGACTGCTTTACTTTAAAACCGAGGTAATTTAGCACAAAGACAGTGAAGTAAGCCCTCTACTCTTTGCCTCAGCTGTTGGAGATCTCCTCGGCTGACTGCTGTACGGCTACTGGGACAGGACTCCCCTTCCTGCAGACTATAACACTTTACCACCGAGACAGATCATTTTCCTCACTGCTGAGCACAGCATTTTACAGTACCACAGAGCCAGAATTTTCCTCCCTGCTGACCGAAGCACTTATACTTCCAAGCCACTCAGCAATTGGCCGCGTCGCCGTCCCAATGAATGGGGCGCCGAGGGCCCTGCAGGACAGCATTTATCTTCATGCAAATGATGTTATATAAAGGCACTTGAGTGTGAGTGCCTTCCTTGTTCCCGTCCAGCATCGCTTAAGGACGGCGAAGAAGATGGATATGGAAGGTTGCTTGTACTAAACTTTTGTCAAAACTGGAGGTGGCTCATGACCAGCGAACGGTTGGCCGATCATAATTGTCTGTTGGACGACGATAATTGACGGTTGGGTCACGATAATTGACGGTTGAATGACGATAGTGTACGGTTGAGAGACGTTAATTGACGGTTGGATGACTATAATCGACGGTTCGGCTGGATGACGATAATTGACGGTTGGATGACGATAGTTGACGGTTGAATGAGGATAGCTGACGGTTGAATGACGATCATTTTACGGTTGAATGACGATCATTTTACGGTTGAATGACGATCATTTTACGGTTAGCTGACGATAATTGACGGTTGACTGACGTTTATTGACGGTCGGATGACGATAATTGACATTGGCTATTGATACTTGATTTAGACGACGACAATTGACAGTTGAACGACTAAAATTGACGATTGGGCGACGATTATTGATGGATAGATGACGATTATTATGTCGTGGTTATGAAGTGGGATTTGTAAGGCACGAGTACATGAGGTAATCAAAATTTATTCTACTGTTGTGTCATTTCTTGAATGCACATGTGTGGTAGACCAAATCAAGTTTGAACATTTTTTGGGGTCTATCGATGCTGTGCATGCAGACAGGTTTTGAATTTCTTATTTATGTTCATACATAAACATACTTCTATGAAATTGCATATATGGTCAGCCTACTTCTGCTTGGTAAACAGCTTCATTGCAACGTGTTCCCTTAGGCTCTGGTGTACGTGGTGTGTGTTGTCTCTAGGGATTCATCAGCGGATGAAAGACTTCTCTGTTGATGATTTACTGCTGCGCATACTGATTAAAGAATTATACTGAAGCTGACTTAACTCAGAGTTACCGCTTTCAATGTTTCTCTGGTTCGTCCAATGTATAATTTTTGCGTATCATTTATCGGGATGTAGTGTTGAGCTTTTTTTTATTGAGAAGAGAAAATCCAAGATCTTTGGCCATTGAGACATATGTCCTTGAATCCATGTCCAAAACAGGCCGTGCCAATCCTGCAATGGCCCGGCCACGACCCGCTGTTGAACAGAAGCGACCAACTGACCCTTCAAATATCACTTCCGTCCTTGGAAACTCGAGGTTTGAATAATTCAAGGTGGCTCTATTTACATACCATCTCCAAAAATGAACGCGTGGCGTTTTTTTTTGTTGCGTTCACTCCGCTCTTTCTTTCGGAAATGATAATGAATCTTACGGAAACCTTTCTCTTGATGGTTCAGGACGGCGTTGACGTCTTTTCCACGTCGAACCGTTTTATCGAGAATCATCATCAGAAGTGTATTTTAGCTCGCCCTGCTCTTCGAAAGAGGGAAGGGAGCTCACGCAGGGATCGTTGTTCCCTCAGTTCATGACGACTTCAACGTTTTCTTGCCGTTTAAGTGTCCTGTCAAGAGGATTCGACGTTGAGGCGTTTATTCAATCCTCGCTTATTTTGCCCCGTCCTGTACTCCAAATGGGAAAGAAGCTTACACAAGAGCCTTTGTCCCTTTCGTCCTGGAAGACGACGTCTTCTCTTTCCCGTCGAAGCGAATCTGGCAGAAGTTTAAATTGCTTGTGCATGCCATTGAAGGCCAACGGAGGACTTCATACCATGACGGACTGACTACACCGACCCGCTGCTGTAAATCCCTGACAGGAAGAAGTTGGTTTCTCCAGAGCAGAAAAGGATCTCGTTTCGCCGCTTCTGCAAGCTCTAATAGATTCATGCTTTCTCGTCCATCATTTCGGCCCATGCCATGATTACTATTGTTATAAAAGAAAAGTTGGGGAGTATCCTGGCTGTAATTAAGTAACTGTGATGCGATTCTGTAATAACGGCTCCTTTAGCACTGAATCCCAACAACGAACTTGTTTTGATCATGAGTGCGACACGCTTTTATGCTCCATCGCTGTGTTTTGACGGGTTTTGTGTATAGATGAAACGGTATTTGTATGAAAACAAGTGAATGTAATCTCCTATTTTCATGACCTGCTGGGTCATAGCAACTATTTTGAAAATTCTGTCCGAGTGAATGGTCATGCTTCATAAAATAAAATTTTGATCTATGCAATAGCAGAACAGAGGAAACGGTTGACCTTGAAATTTGCTGCAAAAGTCGCCTGATGTTGTCTCATGTGACGGTAGTGTCGATATTTCTGTCGGTCCAACGCAACCGACTCACACTTTCGTTGCTAGCCGAAGTACGCAAAGCGTTTCTTACATTTTTCTCCATCTCTTTGAACCTAGAAATAAATTGATATTCAACACTAACCACAATCAAAACAATCCGTGTTTAGAGAATGTTTCTTTTAGTAGGCCGTTGGCAACGAAATAAATCTGTGTCGCATGATGCCATTATGGAAATGTATGTATGGTTTCAATACTGACTGCGATGTTATTATGAAGGAGATTAATATGTAAAATATCTACTTGATTGATAATATAATCTTTTTAACAATAAGGCTTCAATATCTGTCAAGTTTAATAGCCTCTCCCCTTTGGGTTATGCCCTCCCTCTTTTGTAAAAATCTTGGGTACGCTACTGAGCTTAGGTTTATTGTAGTTTAATGTCACCAATCGTCCATGATTGTTTGATTGTAAAACCCACGAGTGTTTTGATTGTAAAACCCATGAGTGTTTTGATTGTAAAACCCATGAGTGTTTTGATTGTAAAACCCATGAGTGTTTTGATTGTAAAACCCATGAGTGTTTTGATTGTAAAACCCATGAGTGTTTTGATTGTAAAACCCATGAGTGTTTTGATTGTAAAACCCATGCGCGTTTTGATTGTCTTTGTGACCGTACATATGTCAAGGTGGGTCAATCCACATTCCGCCGTCGTGTGAGGGGTTCTCAGGCGTGTATGCTGATATCAGCAGCCTGTGCTAGCATTTCTGTTGGGGTGGATGGATGGTTATTCAATGATCCATTTTGTAGATCATTAACACTTTATTTTAGTATTTTATTCTTTATTATTTCGTAGGCTGTATTATTTATTTGTGCCCTTTTTCATGTTGATTAATTTTGGATTAGTTATATAAGTATCTATCGTTAGACGCCCGTAGGGGCCCTAGGTGGACTATGCGATGTGTTAGTTAGTCTAGTCCAACCTACGGTGGGAGAATTTGCGCTCCCGGGCGCTTTATAAATGTCCGAGCACAGCTAGGCGTTTTGATGGCTAAATGGTGAAATAATGTTGATCTTAGAGAGTGAAAGTCTTGAATGACACTGTGCGTGGAGGGGACGAGGCGACGAGTCGAGACGAACCGAGGCTGGTTGAGACTAGGTGATCCGGGAATGGGGGGTACTCGTGGGACCCGCGGGACTCGGGGGACCCGATGTTTCGAAAACCCGAGGGACTTGGAAGACCAGGAGGACTTGGGGGGACCCACTTGGACCCTTCCGGGGCCCTTTGGGACACCCTTGAAACCATTTGGGACCCCCTTGAGAAAGTTTGGGAACCGCTTGAGGCCCCTCTGAACCCTGGGACCACTGCTTTTTCTTTCCCCACGCTGTAAAACCCATACACAGAAGAATATATATATGTGAAATACTTGATTAGAACAATTGATTATTACAGTCCGCTTGTGGCTGGCACAGAGGGCGAGGGTCAAGTCGAGGCAGGTCGAGGTGCGTCGAGATCAGTCGAAACATGTTGAGGCGAGTTGAGTTGGTCGCGACGAGCCGAGACTGGCCGAAGTGATTCGAGACAAGCCGAGATGAGCTGAAACGAGGGGTCTCGGGGGACCCATGGAGCCCGGGAAGACCCGGGGGACTTGGGTTATCCTCCGGGATTAATCGGTCTCTTTTGAGACCCAAAAGACTCATGCCCTCCCCTTCCTCCCTGTCCCCTTTAACAATAAGTGCGAAATGTATAATCTGAGCCGTTTTTCTGCCCATGACGAACCTGCCCTTACTTTCTTCTCCCTGATCCACAATTTTGGCATGTATAATAATGCTGGTGTATTTGTGCGGGTGTTCCTGTTAGTGATTTCGTGAAAGGGTGTTTCTTCTTCAGTCTGTGCCTGCTCGCGCGTGCACGGACCATATGTAGTTTCTGGGGTTCACCTGAACTGTGTAGCTAAAGAACCTTGGGACGCGTTGCGGTTGGATCGAGCTGTCGGAGCTGGCATTGTCTCTGTAGCCGTAAACCTTGTACCAGTATAACGATGATACCTGTGCACACTAGCGTGCGTACATGTGACTCTTAAAGTTCTAAATGATTGGAGGCGAGGATTCGTTTTGTCTGAGTCTTACCTGAATAAATGAAGTGTACGGAATCGACCTGGGCCGCGTAGCGTTCCAGGTCGTGTTGCGCTGCTGTCGGAGCTGACTTTGTCCGTGTAGCCGTAAACCTTGTACCAGTCTCGACGATGCTACCTGTACGCACTGGCGTGCGTACATATTACTCCGTTTCGTCTAAGCTTTTTTTGTTGCGCACACCAGCGTACGTTTGACATGGCTAAAATGTTCAATTTTTTTTAACTTTAACAGCGTAGTTTTTCTCGCACACTGAGGCGTGCGAGCCTTCTGGAATCCATGATCATCTAGTATTTCTGCATTTGAAGTGTTGTTTTCGCCCCCAAATACTCTTCGCAGCCTATCACAGATCCACCTCATACAGTTGTACAGTTGCTGTCATTATATTACGCCGCTTTTGGTGCCCTACGACTAAAGCTTGTTTGATGGCCTGCGTATCTAGCCTCTAGTATTGGGCAAAAGACAGTATCTAGTTGAATCTATTCATTACTCTGCCCGATTACTCCATGGACGTTCTGGGCATGATACTCTGAGAATATATCTAAACACTGCATCTCCCCGCCTGTCACGCGAGATCTTGAACAGTCACTTGTCTACTAGGACTTCATCTTATTACATCGCTCATTGATGGAGGGGCTGGAGACTACATCTTATTATATCGCTCATTGATGGAGGAGCTTGAGATTTCATCTTATTACATCGCTCATTGATGGAGGGGCTTGAGACTTCATCTTATTACATCGCTCATTGATGGAGGGGCTGGAGACTTCATCTTATTACATCGCTCATAGATGGAGGGGCTTGAGACTTCATCTTATTACATCGCTCATTGATGGAGGGGCTGGAGACTTCGCATTTTACATCGCCTTATGATGGAGGTGCTGGAGACTTCGTCTTATTACATCGCTCATTGATGGGGGTGCTGGAGACTTCGTCTTATTACATCGCTCATTGATGGAGGTGCTGGAGACTTCGTCTTATTACATCGCTCATTGATGGGGGTGCTGGAGACTTCGTCTAGTTACATCGCTCATTGATGGAGGTGCTGGAGACTTCGTCTAGTTACATCGCTCATTGATGGGGGTGCTGG
>SDVV010024697.1:0-12543 GCA_016164225.1 Gammarus roeselii
AAAAATAATAGAGCCCAAGCAAGAAGAAATAATAAAATACTAAAATAAAGTGTTAATGATCTATAAAATGAATAAGCATCCATCCACCCCAAGTGAGCCTGGGATACCCCCAGGGGGTATCCCTCTGAGGTGCCTTATTGCTCTCGCTCTAAAGAGATGATAGTCGATCTCTCCAATTTAGTTGAAAACTTTAACCTTTACGAGACTATATTCGGTCTCGGAGCGATATTCGGCTTAGAGCGGTGACCGGCTCTTATTTTGATACAGCAAAAAAAAAGTTTCTATACCCCGGAAACTTGTAAACTTTGGAGCTTAGACGCGAAGAACAGTATGCGATGTTAATTTCAAACTAAGTTAGTTGTCCGTCATTGGTTACGATACTGCCTCTGCGCAAAGCTCCCCCTTCCCTGGATCACCTTGTCTCAACCAACCTCGATATATATAATAATATCTAATGCAAAATTTATCATCATGAAAACAGGGCAGAGAAAATAATAGTGCCCAAGAAAGAAGAAATAATAAAATAATAAAATAAATTGTTGATGATCTATAAAGTAGAAGTAGTAGTTTGATTTTTTTTTCACCGGAGTCCCAACGCGAAGTTAATGTTGAGTCCCCCATAGGGCAATTGAAGAGTGGCAGAGTTGGCAGCGTAGATTACGAGTAGGTTCAACGTAGATTCAGATTAGGTTCAACGTAGACTCAAAGTAGGTTCAATGTAGATTCAGAGTAGGTTCAACGTAGTTACCGAATAGGTAATAGTAGTAGTAGTGGTAGTTTGATTTTGTTTTCCACCGGAGTCCCAACGCGAAGTAAATGCAGACTTCCCGGTAGGGCAATGAAGATTTGATATGATTTGGGCCTCATTTCCACCAGGGCCTCAAGGTGAGTCATAAGAGGCTCCCCCGTAGAGCGTGGGCAATTGAAAAGTGACAGAGTAGGTGCAGCGTAGATTACGAGTAGGTTCAACGTAGATTCAAAGTAGGTTCAACGTAGATACCGTATAGGTAGTAGTAGATACCGAATAGGTTTAATGGAGATACAGAGTAGATTTACCGTAGATTCAAAGTAGATTTAAGATAGATTCAGAGTAGGTTTAACGTAGATTCAGAGTAGGTTTAACGTAGATTCAAAGTAGGCTTAACGTAGATTCAGAGTAGGTTTAACGTAGATTCAGAGTAGGTTTAACGTAGATTCAGAGTAGGTTAAACGTAAATTCAGAGTAGGTTTAACGTAGGGACATAGTAGGTTAAACGTAGATTTGGGAGGAAGAAGCATAGGTTCCAGGATTCAGAGGGGCCTCGAGTGGGTCATACAGTTTCTCAAGAGGGTTCCGAAGGGTCTCAAGGGTGTCCCAAAGGGCCCCAGAAGGGTCCAAGTGGGTCCCCCAAATCCTCCTGGTCTTCCAAGTCCCCCGGGTTCCCGGAACCCCGAGTCCCCCGAGTCCCGCGGGTCCCATGAGTACCCCCCTTCCCTGGGTCACCATGTCTCAACAATCCTCGATATATATAATAACAAATGCAAAATTTATCACTATGAAAGAAGGGCAGAGAAAAATAATAGAGCCCAGGAAATAGGAAATACTAAAATAAAGTGTTAATGATCTCTAAAATGAATAATCATCCATCCACCCCAACATACAACAAAGATAGATTGATAAGGTAATATATGTCGACATTCATCCGAATGTTCGGTTCCAAGAAGATGGTGCAATTTTACACGCAACTTTGCCTGCAATGAATTAGCTCAGAAGCCGCTTCGGAAACATCGTTTTACACAGATCTGACTTCGCGTTGCCAGCTGGATTATTTTTGTATTTTTCGGGGAATATGTCAAATAGGGGGCTTCAAAGCAAAGGCTGACACTATCAATGCTCTGAAGCAAGGTAACCGCAAAGTAATCTCTTCCATTGACTAAGATCTCGGGTTGCATTTATCTCAATTGTCCTAAAACAGATTAACCGTTTTTTACAGCAGCAGGATGGTCATTTTGACCACTCGTCATGAACCAAATAAAACGTTAGGATTGATTTAGATTTGATTTAGGCCTCATTTCCATCAAAGCCTCAACGCGAGTCATCATATGCTCCCCCGTAGGCCACGAACATCATCGATTCAGGCAGGTTCGCACACCTTTATGTGCGGAAAGATTGACCGTGGCATATTCCCAAACTGGTGCGTACGGGAACGGAAAGTATTAACGCGTATCTACGTAGACGTGTTGCTATCGCTGTCCGTTGTGTGTTGGAGAGACATCTGCTTGATTAGATTTTAGTGTTTAGACAGCTTCGTACCGTCCGGTATGTTTTCCGAAAGCGATAAGCTTTCTCCGGTAGGCACGGTCAGTGAGTAGGCTTTGCAAGTTGCACGGGGGTTCAGAATGGCTCATAACGTCAGAACTTATCCTTTCATGAGGATTTTATTTCACCTATCTAAGTCAGTTAGTCCTTGAGCTATGGCCGTTTTCTTTCGGCCAGTATTTTTATATGTCGCCCTTTACTTCAATATTATTCATAAGGAAATGTTTTTTGATACAAGAGATATTTCTGTTAAGGTAACATATCAAAGCATGAAATTATTTTTCAAACTGGATTCGAACCCTCGTGAAATAATTATTTATTGGTTAGGATTCAAATCATCGTATTGGTTCACCAATTCATCATCGATTGACCTCATGCGGCCGAGATTTTTTTTTTTAAAGTGATGTGATTTATGAATAGGAAAGTTAAACTAGTTTGTCGGTCGTTAAAAAATAGTAGGATACAAAACATGACTCAAAGAAGGGTTGTTCGGCAGGCCCGCTAGTGCACTTATAATCAACAATCCTAAAATATTTTCTAAATTGTGGACGTAGTATTTAAACTTTTATTCAATCAGTTTCAGAACAATTCGTACGAAAGGTCAGTGGTTCCATTCATATTTAGATTGCAGGCACATCAGAGAGCATGAGAGCATCAGAGCATCAGAGCATCAGAGAGCATCAGAGCAGGCGACCGTATTCTGGCAGGGCTTGAGTTAGGTAACGCAGTGCCGCGCCAACTCCTGAGTGCACAGCAGTCTTGAGTATAATGAGTTTCTTTGAAGGTGGGCGCGCGAGAAGACATGGAGACGCTCAGAGCCGTACGACCACTCGTCGCTGGTCAGGAAGAGCGGTGTAGCAGGAGTACATCTTCCTGATCATGAAAGATGAAATTTTCCTAATGAAAAAATATTATATATCCATGAGAAAGAAATATTACGACAGGCTCAAAAAATCTGTACCAATTTTTATTTCTGCTTCTTGTCTTCAACATGCCTGCATCGAGGTTGTACGTTCTAAGGACGTATGGATGTTTTCTCCAGACAAAAGGCAGTATGCATGAAACTTTCGGTGCCAGAAGGACAACAACTTCAGTGCACTAGAAAGTCAACACTCTAATCTAATATGTATGCATACAACCATAAAAACATTCATAAGCACTTACGATCTCATACACAAGACTTTTTAGTGATAAGCAATAAATTAGGTTTCTGTCGTGGATTGTATGTATTTTTGATATCAAATGGTTCGTCCTGAGAAAGAATAGTCCTTCATTATAAAAAAAAAGTAGAGCTTCGTGTGAACAAAGCAATGCATCTTTCTCCACTGCTTTACCTGCTCCCGCACAGAGTTTCGGCGACTGCGACTGTCACAGTCACAGCCTCACCTGCCCCCGCCTTGAGTGTCTGTAACCGAGACAGTCATAGCATCACTTGCCTCGCCCTGAGTGTCGGTGACTGAGACAGTCACAATCACAGCCTCACCTGCCCCCGCCTTGAGTGTCTGCAACCGAGACAGTCATAGCATCACCTGCCCCCGCCCTGAGTGTCGGTGACCGCGACTGTCACAGTCACAGCCTCACCTGCCCCCGCCTTGAGTGACTGTAACCGAGACAGTCATAGCATCACCTGCCCCCGCCCTTAGTGTCGGTGACCGAGACTGTCACAATCACAGCCTCACCTGCCCCCGCCTTGAGTGTTTGTAACCGAGACAGTCATAGCATCACCTGCCCCCGCCCTGAGTATCGGTGACCGCGACTGTCACAGTCACAGCCTCACCTGCCCCCGCCTTGAGTGTCTGTAACCGAGACAGGCATAGCATCACCTGCCCCCGCCCTGAGTGTCGGTGACCGCGACTGTCACAGCCTCACCTGATCCCGCCCTGAGTATCGGTGACTGCAACGGTCGCAGCCTCACCGGCCCCCGCCCTGAGTGTGTTATAAAAAACTTCTTAACAACGGTAATTATCATCATTAAATGCGGTCAAGGGGGGAAATGATGCAGTTAGTTTGATGTTATTCAATGAAGATGGGCGACAGGTGTGTTGCAAGAGAGGCGACAGGTGTGTTGCAAGAGAGGCGACAAGTGTGTTGCAAGAGAGGAGACAGGCGTGTAACAAGAGAGGCAACAGGTGTGCAACTAGTGAGAGGTGTCAGGCATGAAACAAGGGAGAGGTGACAGGCGTGCAACAAGTGATAAGTGACAGGTGTCCAGGAAGTGAGAGGTGACAGGTGTTCAGCAAGGTGACAGGCGTGCAACAAGAGAGAGGTAACAGGTATGCAACAAAAGAAGGGACAGGTGTGCAACAAGAGGGGTGACAGGTGTGCGACAAGAGGGGTGACAGGTGTGCGACAAGAGGGGTGACAGGTGTGCGACAAGAGGGGTGACAGGTGTGCGACAAGAGGGGTGACAGGTGTGCGACAAGAGGGGTGACAGGTGTGCGACAACAGGGGTGACAAGTGTACGACAACAGGGGTGACAGGTGTGAGACAACAGGGGTGACAGGTGTGAGACAACAGGGGTGACAGGTGTGCGACAACAGGGGTGACAGGTGTGCGACAAGAGGGGTGACAGGTGTGCAACAAGAGAGAGGTTAGGTGACAGGTGTGCAACAAGAGAGAGGTTAGGTGACAGGTGTGCAACAAGAGAGAGGTTAGGTGACAGGTGTGTGGCAATATGAAGGTGACACGCTCAACCAGATGTGCAACATGTGAGAGGTGACAAATGTGCAGAAAGTGACAGGGACAGGTTGGCAGCAAGTGAGATAGGACACGTGTGCAGCTAGTGAGAGGTGACAGGGGTGTAGCAAGTGAGAGGTGACTGGGGTGCAGCATGTGAGAGGTGACAGGGGTGCCGCATGTGAGAGGCGACAGGGGTGCCGCATGTGAGAGGTGACAGGGGTGCCGCATGTGAGAGGTAACAGGGGTGCCACAAGTGAGAGGTGACAGGGCTTCAGCATGTGAGAGGTGACAGGAGTGCCACAAGTGAGAGGTGACAGAAGTGCAGCAATTGAGAGGGGATAGGTGTACGGAAAGTGAGAGGTGACACGTGTGCAGCGAGTGAGAGGTGACACGTGTGCAGCAAGTGAGAGGTGACTGGTGTGCAGCAAGTGAGAGGTGACTGGTGTGCAGCAAGTGAGATTTGACAGGTGTCCAGCAAGTGAGAGGTGGTAGATGTGCAACAAGAGAGAGGTGACAAATGTGCAACAAGAGTCGTGGCAAGTGTGCAAAAAGAGAGGTGACAAGTAGTAGTAGTTGCTTCACTTTTCCACCGGAGTCCCAACGCGAAGATAATGTAGACTCCCCCGCAGGGCAATTGAAGAGTGGCGAAGTAGGTGCAGTGTAGATTACGAGAAGGTTCAACGTAGATTCAGAGTAGGTTCAACATTGATACAGAATAAGTCCGACGCAGAGGCAGATTAGATCTAACAGACACAAAGTAGGCCCAACGTAGACACAGAGTAGGTTTAAAGCATAGTTACCGAGTAGGTTCGACGTAGGCACAGAGTAGGTTCGACGTAGGCACAGAGTAGGTTCAACGCAGATACCGAGTAGGTCTCTGCGCTAACAAATTTTTTTTCACTCAAGCATTTTGGGGTTGGAGTCGGGTGGCAGAGGTGTCTCGAGTCCCAAAAGAGCCCGACGAATCCCGGAAGGTCCCCAAGTCCCCCGGGTCCCCCGAGCTCCCCGGGTCCCCTCGTCTTAGCTCATCTCGGCTTGTCTCGGATCACCTCGGACAGTCTCGGCTCGTCGCGACCAACTCGACTCGCCTCAACATGCTTCGACTGATCTCGACGCACTTCGACCTGCCTCGACGCGACCCTCGCCCTCTGCGCCAGTAATCCGTGGAATGCAATGGTCAACTGTTCTATGCAAGCATTTTACTAATAAGTTTTTTTCTGTGTATGGGTTTCACAGGGTTGGGAGGGGGAGCCAGGGGTGCCAGGGTACAGAGGGGCCTCAAACGGGTCCCAAAGTTTCTCAAGGGGGTCCCTAAGGGTCCTAAGGAAGTCCCAAAAGGCCCCGGAAGGATCCAAGTGGATCCCCCCCCAAATCCTCCTGGTCTTCCGAGTCCCCCGGTTTCCCGCAACCCCCGGGTCCCTGAAGTCCTTCGGGCCCTGTGAGCACCCCCCCCCCCACTCCCTGGTCCCCTAGTCTCAGCCAGTTTCGGTTCGTCTCGACTCATCGCCCCACCAGTCGACTCGTCTCCACTCGCCTCAGCCTGCCTCGACTCGCTTCGTCCCCTCCACGTACAGTGCCGTCCAAGACTTTCACGCTCTTAGATCAACGTAAAAATTATTTCACCATTTAGACATCAAAACACCTAGCTGTACTCGGGCATTTTTTTTAGGCCCAGGGAGAGCACAAATTCTCCCACCGTAGGTTGGACTAGACTAACTAACATACCGCATAGTCCACCTAGGGCCCCTGCGGGCGTCTAACGATACATAATTCTACATTCAATATAAAATAGATCACCATGAAAAATAGGCAGAGAAAAATAATAGAGCCCAAGCGAGAAGAAATAATAAAATAATAAAATAGAGTGTTAATGATCTATCGAATGAATAATCATCCATCCACGCCAGAGAGGTTACAAGTGTGCAATAAGAGAGGTGACAAGTGTGCAATAAGAGAGGTGACAAGTGTGCAATAAGAGAGGTGACACGTGTGCAATAAGAGAGGTGACACGTGTGCAATAAGAGAGGTGACACGTGTGCAATAAGAGAGGTGACAATTGTCACCTCTCATCCATACCAACAACTCCGACAGCAGTGCCCGACGAAACGACCCAGCGGCCTCCGCCCGTTTCAACACGAGATACACAACAAATACAAGTGCCCATAAAAACACCACCACAGGTCCTAGCAAAAAGCTCCTGTTATCAATCAAGTCCGAGTTAGAGGCAGTAGTCGCAGCTCTGCTAGTACAATCTGAGTAAAGGAAAACGAAAGTCTTGGTTCCGACACAAGACCACAGAGTAGGCGCAAAATGAGTCATGCAAATAAAGTCATGTGACTAACGGTACTCTCAAATGTTACTACGTGAACGCTAGAAGTCTCCGAGACAAAATCGAAGAATTAGGTATCCTTGCAATGAATGAAAGTATTGACATAATTTAAATCACGGAATCGTAGATGAAATTGAGCACCAGGCATTATCTAGGTGAATTTACTCTTCCCGGTTACTCACTATTACACAAAGATAGACAAGGCCGAGAGGGCGGAGGAGTGCTTTTTCTTGTGAAAAACACTTGCAAATATCAGAAGTCACCATTCCAAACAACAGGCACGACATAGTATCAATCCAAGTAGTCGGTAAACACATAAAATGTCAAATCACTCCCATCTATCGCCCCCCTAAGAGCATGGGTGCAGATGATATCTATCTTTACAACACCCTCGTCGATGTTGTCACAACACAACACAGTATTGTGTTTGGCGACTTCAATATCTCAGACTTTGATTGGGAAACAGACGAATGCACTGCCACCGGCCAACGTCCGATTGATTTTGCAGACGACATGTTCATGACTTGAATGGTAAAGACACCTACATGAGGTAGCAACATTCATGATCTCCTACTTAGTGCAAGCGACTCTCATGTCACGAACGTCGAAGTAGGTGAGCCACTCGAAACTAGTAAACACAACTGTATCCGTTTTTTGACAGAGCTAGAGTTGAAAACATCAACAAACTGCGAAAAAGTCCCTAACTTCAGATTAGCTAATTTCGATGGCTTAAGAGAGTCAATAGCGTAAGCAAATATAACCCTCGGACAAGATGTCAATCAATCGCTTAACAATTTCTTGACTGCACTTTAAAATATTGAACATGAGCATATCCCGCAAAAAAATAGGCGAACCAGTCTATCAGCCCAACTACTGGAAAAGAGAATTGCAGCGCCTTCAATCACGAAAGAAAGCAAAACACTCGATAAAACAACAACATCCATATGACGACGTAGCAAAAAATGAATACAACATTAGCAGACGAGATCTAAAGAGGGTCCTGAAACGTAAGAAGAAAGATTATGAAGATGAAATTGCCATAATGCCAAAACAATTCCGAAACAATTTTTTAGTTATATTTCGAGCAAAAAAAAAATCCAGATCTGTAATAGGTCTTCTCGAGAATGAGGTTTGTGAGCTAAAAACGGACGACACTAAAATGAGTGTTCTACTTAATGAATACTTTTGTTCTGTATTTGCGTTAGAGAATCAGGATATTCCTAATCCTGAGGATATCATAGCGGCAAAACGAATTGAAGCCCTCACCACAGTGAACTTTTGCCCCTCCGAATTTATTAAATATATAGATAAATTGAAAGTCACCAAATCTCCAGGCAGGTGTGCAGCAAGCGAGAGGCGACAGGTATGCAACAAGTGATAGGTGACACGTGTGCAACAAGAGAGAAGTGGCAGGTATGCAACAAGTGATAGGTGACACGTGTGCAACAAGAGAAAGGTGATAAATGTGCAAAAAGAGAAAGGTGATAAATGTGCAAAAAGAGAAAGGTGATAAATGTGCAACACGAGTTGTGACAAGTGTTTAACATGAGAGGTGATAATTGTGCTACAAGAGGGGGGGAAAAGTGTGCAACAAAAGAAGGGAAATGTGTGCAACATGAGAGGTGACAGACAGTAAGAGTTGACAGGTGTGCAACAAGAGCTATGTTAGGTGACAGGTGTGTAGAAGATGGATAACAGGAGTGTAACAAGAGATAGACGACAGGCGTGTTACAAGAGATAGGCGACGGGTGTGTCACAAGAGACTTGGGACAAGTGTGTCACATAATACATGGGACAAGTGTATTGCAAGAGATAGGCGACGGGTGTGTCACAAGATACATGGGACAAGTGTATGACTAGAGATAGGCGACGGGTGTGTCACAAGAGACATGGGACAAGTGTATTACAAGAGATAGGCGACGGGTGTGCCACAAGAGACATGGGACAAGTGTGTCACATAATACATGGGACAAGTGTATTGCAGGAGATCGGCGGCGGGTGTGTCACAAGATACATGGGACAAGTGTATGACTAGAGATAGGCGACGGGGGTGTCACAAGAGACATGGGACAAGTGTATTACAAAAGATAGGCGACGGGTGTGTCACAAGAGACATGGGACAAGTGTATTACAAAAGATAGGCGACGGGTGTGTCACAAGAGACATGGGACAAGTGTATTACAAGAGATAGGCGACGGGTACGTCACAAGAGACATGGGACAAGTGTACTACAAGAGATAGGCGACGGGTGTGTCACAAGAGACATGGGATAAGTGTATTACAAGAAATAGGCGACGGGTGTGTCACAAGAGACATGGGACAAGTGTATTACAAGAGATAGGCGACGGGTGTCACAAGAGACATGGGACAAGTGTATTACAAGAGATAGGCGACGGATGTGCCACAAGAGACATGGGACAAGTGTATTACAAGAGATAGGCGACGGGTGTGTCACAAGAGACATGGGACAAGTTTATTACAAGAGATAGGCGACGGGTGTGTCACAAAAGACATGGGACAAGTGTATTACAAGAGATAGGCGACGGGTGTGTCACAAGAGACGTGGGGCAAGTGTGTCACAAGAGACATGGGACAAGTGTATTACAAGAGAAATTCGACGGGTGTGTCACAAGAGACATAGGACAAGTGTAATACATAAGATATGTGACGGGTCACAAGAGACATGGGACAAGTGTATTACAAGAGATAGGCGACGGGTGTGCCACAAGAGACATGGGACAAGTGTGTCACATAATACATGGGACAAGTGTATTGCAAGAGATAGGCGACGGGTGTGTCACAAGATACATGGGACAAGTGTATGACTAGAGATAGGCGACGGGTGTGTCACAAGAGACATGGGACAAGTGTATTACAAGAGATAGGCGACGGGTGTGCCACAAGAGACATGGGACAAGTGTGTCACATAATACATGGGACAAGTGTATTGCAAGAGATAGGCGACGGGTGTGTCACAAGATACATGGGACAAGTGTATGACTAGAGATAGGCGACGGGTGTGTCACAAGAGACATGGGACAAGTGTATTACAAGAGATAGGCGACGGGTGTGCCACAAGAGACATGGGACAAGTGTGTCACATAATACATGGGACAAGTGTATTGCAAGAGATAGGCGACGGGTGTGTCACAAGATACATGGGACAAGTGTATGACTAGAGATAGGCGACGGGTGTGTCACAAGAGACATGGGACAAGTGTATAACAAGAGATAGGCGACGGGTGTGTCACAAGAGACATGGGACAAGTGTACTACAAGATATAGGCGACGGGTGTGTCACAAGGGACATGGGATAAGTGTATTACAAGAGATAAGCGACGGGTATGTCACAAGAGACATGGGACCAGTGTATTACAAGAGATAGGCGATGGGTGTGTCACAAGAGACATGGGACAAGTGTATTACAAGAGATAGGCGATGGGTGTGTCACAAGAGACATGGGACAAGTGTATTACAAGAGATAGGCGACGGGTGTGTCACAAGAGACATGGGACAAGTTTATTACAAGAGATAGGCGACGGGTGTGTCACAAGAGACATGGGGCAAGTGTGTCACAAGAGACATGGGACAAGTGTGCCACAAGAGACATGGGACAAGTGTATTACAAGAGAAATTCGACGGGTGTGTCACAAGAGACATAGGACAAGTGTAATACATAAGATATGTGACGGGTCACAAGAGACATGGGACAAGTGTATTACAAAAGATAGGCGACGGGTGTGTCACAAGAGACATGGGACAAGTGTATTACAAGAGATAGGCGACGGGTGTGTCACAAGAGACATGGGAGAAGTGTATTACACGAGAAAGGCGACGGGTGTGTCAGAAGAGACATGGGACAAGTGTATTACAAGAGAAAGGCGACGGGTGTGTCACAAGAGACATGGGACAAGTGTATTACAAGAGATAGGAAGATTAACATTCGATTTATAGTTTAGTGGCTACAATAAAAATCAATGCATATAAAATGACCATTGTTAATCAAGTTTGAAATGTGTATCGCAATGTTATGAAATGTATTGTAAGATATTCACCCACCCTGTCAAAGAAATGAACACAAATTTTAGACGAACACATCGGCACCATTACGCGAACATCAATTTATATTACACAAACTTCAATAATTGAATTGAACCGATATCGAGATCTCATATGATGCTTACCTCCACCCATTTACGTTTCTTGGTCAACTGGCAATACCAACTGATCTTTTAGCCTCCTTTGCCCTGTTTATATACTCGGCAGGCGAACGTTTTACGCGCCGGTACGACAGCACCAAAGACAGGCTAACAGTACGAGGGGAGCGGAGTCAATGTGTGCCTATGAAGATTACCTCCAATTATTCCTGCAGCCACAATGGGGCTGTAGGAACCCAAAATGATTGCACTGTATGGTTGTTTCGTGCAGAAAAGTCTACTAGGAGAGAGCTATTGTCCTGTTCTGTGCAACCTCCCTCGAGACGACTAAAAATCGTCCACCTCAAATAACACCAACCTAAAAGAACGTCAACTTTTCAGCCTCACCCTTGTTTGTCGCCAAATTCATCGGAATAAACAAAATATTCGATCAACTTAAGCAAGATCAACTAATCTAGTCTTAATTTTTTGAGCTCAATCCAGTATAACGTGAACTTTTTTAAACTCAATCCTATATAACGTCCATTTTTTCAAGCTCAATTCTAAATAACGTCCACCTATAAGAACGTAAACTTTTTCAAGCTCCATCCTATATAACATCAACCTTGAATAATACCAACCTGAAGGAACGTAAACTTTTTGTCCGCTTTCATCACGCAATTGAGCCGCCTGTAATCGATTGCGACACCATAGCCCCTGGTGCCCATCCATTGCACTCACCGCAGGCGCCTAACCCAACTTAGCCTAACCCAACTTAACCGTTACCCAACTTAACCGTTACCCAACTTAACCGTTACCCAACTTAACCGTTACCCAACTTAACCGTTACCCAACTTAACCGTTACCCAACTTAACCGTTACCCAACTTAACCGTTACCCAACTTAACCGTTACCCACCTCAAGCCTAACCCAGCTTAGCCTAACCCAACGCAGCCTAACCCAACGTAGCCTAACCCAACGTAGCCTAACCCAACGTAGCCTAACCCAACGTAGCCTAACCCAACGTAGCCTAACCCAACGTAGCCTAACCCAACGTAGCCTAACCCAACGTAGCCTAACCCAACGTAGCCTAACCCAAC
>SDVV010024698.1:0-12543 GCA_016164225.1 Gammarus roeselii
ATATTGACGTGAGATCAGGGATTTATTGGACGCCATCTGAGTGGTAATGGGCAAGAAATGAAGAGACGGGAATTTCCGTTTTTCCTTTGATTTGATTTGTGAATGAATATTCGATTGTGGAAAAAGACACATTGATATATGTCCTACTTCCAAGGATTTATTTATGCCTATCCGTACGGATACGCATAAATAAATGTAACACGTTATCATAATTTTGAAAATAAAGTGTGATGTGCCTACTCAAATCCAGAACAGCCACTGATGAAACCGGCTATTTAGTTTTTTCATCTCAGTCACTAGAATAATACAAAAAATCTATATAAAAAGTTTATTCATACACAGAAGGTATGTTCTTCGTTTGAAACAACAAATTTAATCATAGTAAATCTAAAATAGGTAAAATGACAAGCTTAGAACTTGTAACTAAGTTGTTGGAGCTGTGTGCGAGAGGTAGGGAGCCATTTTACTATCCTAGCTGGACATACGAACACGACTATTGCCTAAACATGTCATGACAAAAGAGCTATAAGGGTAAATTTTAATGTACACAGTAGATATGCACTGTATCCTGTTAAATCACAATGTCCTACCTCAGCCGCAGGACTACATGCATGAAGTTATTTCAATATTTTAAAGGCATTCCCTTAGCAGAACATCCGAGAAATTTGTTCGAAGAAAATGTTAGAAGGATGTCGTATTTTTCAGGCTGCTAAAATGATTGTTTGCAACTGAATAATTTGCTTGAATTGTCCCTGTACATTGAGTCAAGAATGCAATCAACGGTCAGAGATGTCTGATATTTAAAGGACTGGGACAGTTTGAGGAGTCCATTCTATTTCAATACTTCAAGTTTTCTGATCCACTAGCTTAGCTTAAGTGTACAGGTCTAAGTCAGCACATTTAAATAGGTGAATATTTTCGATGCAATGTGAATGATGTATTCATTGAAAAATTTGAATATTAACAATATCTGGGGTTGAACTACTGACGGTTTTGATCGCTCGTTTTTTTTCCTCCGTTGCTAAACAGTATGTGTTTGTGACTGTGAGTTATGGTTAATTTTGCTCCTGACTGTTAGATGTCATCAGATACAGACACTAGTCCGAATCCCCCACTAAAAGGGAGCGACCACTGTCCTCTCATATGCTCATGCGCACACAAACTTCGCTCACCAAGGCAGCGTCAAAACTCATCAACTCACAACGATTATCCGCAACGACTATAAATTGCACGCTCTCTTGGTTCCTCCTCGCTTATGTTTCTCCTTCCTAACGACTACTTCACGCTATCCATTTACCAAAACTTCGGACTATCTACCAAGGCCTGAGCCCACTCACCCTCGCTGTCATCACCCTTTTTACCAATCTCCCATCTTCCATTCTCATCGTATGATCGAACGGTCGCAGAACACGTCAATCTACTCTGTCCGCTAACTCCTTCAACGTCCACATTCAAATTCAAACAACGTCGTCATTGATTCTATCTCTTAGCGTCACTCACCCCTAAGTCTCAGCTCCGTTCAGCACAGGTGGGACTACTACCCCATAATACAACTCTCTGTTTGCTTCCATACTCAAAGTCCTACAGCTAACAACACTTTCCATTTCACACAACGCTTTACACCCGTTTTTTCTCGCGACTTCATCCCAGTTTCCACTAGTTCAGTCTGCTCCGCATGAGAGCCCAAGTACTTGAAACACTGAACTTCCTACAATACCTCTCAATTTGGAAGGACACTAATTCTGCTCGCATCGACATTACTCGGCCATCTCATTTTATTTGAATTGGTCGGTAATTAATCCAACTTCAGGCGGAAACGATGTTTTTTTTATCATTGTCATCCATTAGCAAGTATTTTGCCCTCATGGGGCAGGGCATGCTCCAATCTAAGTTTCTGCAGTAGTAAATGCAAATTAGGGACTCTATTAATGCAGAACACTAATTAATTAAGAGTCAAACTATAAATCATTCATTCGTAGCGTAGCGTTGCTAATATTCCTCACCAATGCAAATTTCAAAGAGGTTGAAGTCGAATACATCGTTAAGTGTGCTCTTTCCTGTCGAATGTAGCTCGAAATATATTCCCAATATAAATGTGATACGTTATACAAATATTTTAACGAGAAACCGGATTTCAAGATGATTTTCACAATTTGTAGTTAAATAATAACTAAAAACTATTTTGTTGTGCTACGTAGTATATCGTTTTAATTTTGCGATTCTGCCACAGTTTGCACGTTTTTAAAGTGGATATTAAACATTTATATAATAATGTACCGCTTTATTTTTTACAATCCACAATCCCAATCACCGTTATGTTATGTGTAAATAAGAAAAAGCCTCAGGTGATTAAGCCCCTGCAATGAGAGTTATTATAGGCCGAGGATACGAGGTGAAAGTCGTCTCTGATATAGGAACTAAAATAATATGGTTATGGTAAGAAGCATTGCCTATCCCCATAAATAAGTGTGTCGTAAAACATGGATAACTCTGTATTCACACATGTTTAGTAACTATTGACCGGCATTGGAGTGTCGCCCGCGCTCGATCGTTCATCTGGTGATGATCCGAAAATATGTCCATTTCTGAATAGTTTGTTATAAGTAAAGTGAATTGAAAAAGAAAAATGTTTACTCAGAACTTAATTTGCTACATCCGATTTGATTTATGTGTCTTTATACATTTCTTGATTTTATCCTGCAGGAATTAGATATGAGCAGCCTGCGAGTAAGGTTTGAGCATGTTATCTTAATCCGCAATATCATTCATAGTTTTTCACTCATGTGTTAATCAATGCTGACATTCCTACATCATGTTGAAGTTGAACAAGGGAATCATTGAAGTCCAGCATGAACACACGAAATCTTATTTGACTCAGGATAGACATAATAAACGTTTGCTTCGCATTAAGCACACCAGTGGCGATGGTGTGATGAGGCGCAGCGTAATGGATGGCAATCGTGTCTTCTGTCCATTCATGGGACCATGGCCATGAATGTAAAAGAGTATGAATTCCTGGATGACGTTTGAATTTAATTTACAAAACCGCAATATTAAAAGTATAATTATGTTACAGTAGTTTCATGAGTATATTATAAGTATAATTATGTTCCTGTTGTTTTATAAGTCCTGTCTTCTATTTTGAAACATTATCTACAACGTATTATTGACTTATTTCGTGCTGACACATATAATATTTATTAGTCATACCGGAGTCCAACAAATTAAATCAGAAACAAATCAAGACGTATATGGAAGATCAAAGTATATATGGTGTTTTTGACATCACATTGTTACAAAATGGAAGTCAATTTTCTTGTATCCAACGATATTGAAAGAAGGTTTTAGATCTTGTCCCCCCATGGAGCGCGCTTAACTATGAGCGAGTAAATAAATGGAATTGAATTGAATTGAATTTCCTGATGTAGTACAATACAGAAATTAAAAAAGTTTAGTACATCAAACTAAAGATTATACGGCGGTTTTTATTGCTCCTGTGTGAATCGGTGGCCCTTAAATAGGATTCATCGGCGGATAAAATCATATCATCAACCTTATAAACATAACAATATTTGACATGTATAGTTAGGTAAGGCCTTGTCATCGAAGACGTTCAGAATATAATAATGAAAATCCAATTTTCCACGACGGCTGAATAGATTTCGAATATGACCACAATTTTTTTAACTAAGCACAACTGTGTCCGACGAAGGCGTTCCGGGAAGCAGGATGATAGGCAGATGGTTATCAATATAGTTTATTTTGTGCTATCACAAAAAAAGAGTTTGAAATTCGACCGATTTTTTTTATAGATTTTGTGCCTCTTCCAGAAGCCTCTCCATACCTAACATATTCAGTAATGTATAAGCATCATTATAATGTAATCGCAAGAAAACGAACGCGAATATATTAAAAAAAAGTTCACGTAAGGTTAGGTCATCAGATATTTCTTGACAGCTTCAATTCTCACTGAAAATTACAATGACAATGAAGATAGTTCATTGTTTTTACTCAGGTGTTCATTGGTAAGGTGAAGTGCTCCAGTGAGTATTGTGACACCATCCACATCTATGTAAGCAAATTAAAATTTCGTTTCATCCCAGATTAATACGGCAATTAAAACCATAATACAGTACCAAAAAAGCATGTTTCATTATTGTTTTACATGTCCCCGAATTTTCTATGTGTCCCAACCGGCGACATTTCAGCCCAGGCCAAGGTAAGAACAAGTACAGTAAGCTGAATAGTCTGTGAATTGTTTGCTTCACCGAGAAACTCTTGTCGACTTGAGCCATGGAGTTTGGGGATTTGTGTAAGGCTTAACTGACACCCAACTTGGGTCATGGTCAGAAAATGAGAGGAGTACTGCAGGACTGTATGAAAAACGTTCAGGAGGAAAGCTCTGTATTAAATTTTCATTTCACTCCAAACACTATTATTGTTTTCTCGATAACAAAATTCACCAAGTTATGTTTTCCCATTTTTAGAGCAAATGTATTCGAACAAAATAACCCTAATCTCTGAGAGTAGTGGATGTCGTCCTTAGGGTGAAGAGCACTTCTAACCGTAATGCCTTTAGAAATCTTTGAATTACGGTGAGTGTCATCAAAATCATAACGCATCACCAAAATTAGCTAGTAAAAATTACATGAAAGAGTTACTCGGTGTATTCAACGACTTCATAGTTTACAAGGGTTGCTATTACCGTGCTGCTTCTGTTTTTTTTTCTCGTCAAGCCTTATTGATGCCTGGACATAATGTCCTCTATCCCATTGTATGCATTACATTATATTGGCCCTGGAAGAAATCATAAGCTATTATATTTTAAAAAATGTTTACACAACGTAAAGTCACATTTTTTTTCGTGAGGGGTGGGCAGCGAGAGGCTGCGAGAGGGGGTGGCAGCGAGAGGCAGGTTGGGGGTATTCAATGGGGAAAGAGGCGGTGGGCGCAGGGGGAGGAAAGGAAGAATGGTTTGTGCTGGGTCTGCCTTGAGCCATGAAACAATAGACCAATCAGTCTCAAATCTGTGATCGTTAAAGCCCTGGAAAGATTGATAAAACAAGTATAACAAGTCACCTAGTGAGAAAACACCTTACCAAGGAAACCCAACATGGCTTCAGAAATAAACGTTGCTGCCTGTCCAATCTTCTTGACTTTTTCAATAAGGTCACCGAAATATACGATAGCAGCAAAGCTATCGATCTTATTTATCTTGACCATCAAAAAGGGTTTGATAAGATCTTCCATGAAGGCCTACTGAGAAAAGTGGAGGCACTTGATATAACTAGAAAGGTGGCCAGGTGCCTCCGAAATTAGCTCACAGGCAGCAATCAACGGGTCTGTGACGGACAAGGAAAAATTGAGTGTGGTTCGGTAACATCAGAGGTACCCATGGACAGTGTTCCTGGGCTCTTTTTTTTTCTAACTCATATAAATCACCTGGGCAGCAACATCGTTAGCAAGTTAACAAAATTTGCTGACGACACCATACTCTGCCACAAAGCGGACTGTGAGCAAGATCGCATAAACATCCAAAGGGTTCTTGATGAACTAATCGTGTGGACTGATAGGTGGCAAATGAACTGTAATATGAAAAAAAAACACTGTTATAAACATTGGACCACAAAATCAAAATTCTGGTTACCTACTTGAAGGCTGGCTAGCCTATGACAATAGGTCCAGGGACACCGTGCTTCCATTACATACTTTAGTGGTCAGGCCTCAAAAGAAATCTGCAGTACAACTTTGGTGCCCCCACTTGAAAGAAGACGACTTAGAGGCCAGTTGATAGAAATATTCAAATGCCTAGATGGGTTTACTAGAGCAGCCCTGAGGTCCTCATAGACCAATATTATAACCAATGGAACAGGAATAACGGGCAAAAACTTAAGCAAAAACCATTCCGAACATCAATAGCTGAGAACTTCTTTATCATCAAGATACCAACAATTTGGAATCATCTACCACATGATGTAGTTAACAGTTATAACGTAAACAGCTTTAAAAACCACCCCGACCAACATTGGGAGACGAATCCATCCCCTCACTAAGAAAATGTGATGTTAGGACTATTGCCGGCCATGGGGGCGACAACCTTTGTTTTAGCATTCAGCATCCAGCAGTGCATGAACGAGAGACCCTAATCTGGGATGGGCTTGAGTTGTACAACAAATTCAATTTTGCAGTGCTGCTAGAATGGACTCTTCAGCCTATTAATTCCTAATACGAACTCCCATGGGAGAGGAGAGTTGTAACGATTTTATAATTCGGAAATATTAAGTAAAATAAAGGTCCAATAATCTAGTAGTCAGAGCACAGCCTTTATGATACTGAGCGACGTTGCAGCACAAAATGTCTTGTGATGTAGCGTGGTCAAATTAAATATTTAGGCTGCAGAAGGCTGTACTATATAGATATGAGCAGAATACTTTCTTGTCGTACATCATAACAACTAGCTATGGATAAGCTAAGCCCAAAATAGTTAAAGTCTGTTTTAATAGCGGACTTTCGAAATGAGCCAATATGGACTGTAGACTGGAATAACACTAGTTATGTGGCCAAAAGTTGGTAACAATTTTCAGGAAAAAAAAATAGAAAAGGTTCATCAGAAGGTTCCATCTCTAGAAAGTATGTTCGTTACTCCACACGTTGCTCTGTTCAAGGTTGAATCGCAAAAATCCAGGTCGAACAATATTATTACTGTTTTTTTGCTCATTTTTTTTTTAATTAATCTGACAAAAAGTTTTATTCAAACTAGAGTTGTTTGTGCGGTCAAATTCAAAGCAATTGTTCATCCACACAATCACTAGGCTTAATGACTTTTGTCACGACACATTTCACCACACACATATATTTTGATTAAGTTGTGGTGATTTAATCTCTCAATGTCTGGTATTTCGTTTGTGTTTCACACCTGCTTACAGAGAGAGAACTTCAACTGTTCAGTGTCCAGTTCCACTTTTCTGAAGTAACATCATCGCTGATTCCTGACCCCATAAATAGCCATCTATATCTTGAGTGATGTTAGATCAATGCACGACCACCGCATTATGCCACATGTACGTCAGTAGGACATGACTCGCTCTGGATGAACACTACAGATCGTATTAGGGACATTGGGCAGAAATTTATAGCCAAGATTAATACTGTGTTACTTCCTGATATAACTAAACTTTTGAGTCACCACATGCATGATAATCCAGCCATCTATTGAAAGTTGTCGCACTCAGCAGGGACTGCCGAAATTAATTCTTGAATTCTGCTGGCTTGACCTCCTGACTCAAATTGAGCAAGGGCAACAACACACCATATTACCATGCAAGAGAAAAAAAATACTTTTTATGGACTGACATACACGCCCACATGTTACGAAAATATTTAACATGTTGCAAGTGTTGGAACTCCCTCAACTAACCGATTTCTTTGGTCGATTGAGATTTATCGCCTATTCCACATTTGAACTTGATACAATTTTATGCTTGACTTTTTCGACTGCTAGAAAAGCTTACTTCAGTATTTAAAAAAAAAATGCTGATTTTTTATTTATATCTATCATGAAGCACATGAATCGTAGTATTCTGAACATGGTCTGAGTCATTTTGTGATTCTTCACATTTATTCACCTCATTTAAAACAAAAACCATGCCATTTATAATATACTCAAATTAACTCGCTCGTACCGCCAATGAACGGGAAAAGTAGAAAAAAAAATCGTTCATCAGTGAGCGTTTTAAAGTCAATTAGATTTATTTGAAGGAGGACTGATATAATTTCATGAATTTAAACTACAATTAAAGCTTTGAATATGATGCCAGGGATCAGTATTTATATGTGGTGCTATAAGTGAATATATCATAAATTATTTTCCAAAGAAAGAATGGTATATACTGCTCGAAATACAAACGCTCTCTTCTGTCATAAAAAATAAAAGTAATAGTAATATATGTAACATCAACAGAATACACCAATGCACAGTATTTGGGCTGAGGAAAGGTAATCAATGTTTTATGTGCAACAAGGGTAACCACATAAGCAAATTTAATAAGCATTGTGTGTGCAGTTCCGTTGAACACGTGTGTGCGCCCTATAAGCAATATTATGCATTTTATATTATGCGATAAAAAAACATCTATTTCATATTGAAGAAGTTCAGAACACTGTCACTCGGATGCTTGTTCATTTTTATCATCCATGTAATCAGCAAGAGACAGCGCTCATAAGTTAATGAACTGAGCCACACAAATTTCTTTCTAATCTTCGTATGCAACCGCGCAACACTGTCTGAGTCTACCCCGATGTCGACACGCTGACTCACCGCTCTGCCTACAAATTAGGGTTCTCTGTCTTCCCTATGCGGATATTGTCTGGCACGAGACACGCATCGTGCCAAATCAGAGGCGCCCTTTGTGGCCCTACGTTGCTCGACCGTCGATGCGTGCTCCTATATGATCACATGATCACAAGGTACAGCCATACAATTTGACCACTGAAAGGAAAAACTATTGCCCTTGGGAAGATGAAATTTGCTAAATCTTAGGTGTTGAGTGTGAACTAATTAATATAAATACCACCCAATTGTATCAGTGATGCAGCGTTCTCGGCTTCGGATCATTTTCATACCACGGCATGTGAAAAGTATTTCTACTAGTAGCTAAAAAACTTGCGTCCAGGCATAGGGCAACGGTTTTGTCGATTTCGAGTGAGTAGGACCTTGCTGAGACTTGACTAATTAATTAAAAACGTGTTCTTAGAACGGCCTGTCAATTGTCGTGGGCGCAGACATTAGATGCAACTGTCAAACGGGATGCAGGCTGACCAATTCTTCAATCGGACAATGAATGAGACAAAACATCCATCATGGTCTGTCAATCGTCTAATCGTCAATGCAGCACGTTGCAGACTCGGTTGACAGCTGATTGACTAGCTTTGTCACGTCTGGACATGACTGTTGAATCATTTTTTTTTGCCAATTAACACAAATTACTTACCCACATGTTTTTTCCGACTCGAAACACCATAAAATAATTTATTCAGCGGAAGGCCGATAATCCAAGTTCAGAGCAAATTAATTGTTTTACCTCATCTTCTTGAATATTAGTTTCAAATAAACACTTATCATGCTGATATTTGCGTTTCTACTTTTAGCCTGGCAAAGCTGTCTTTATCTGAAAAACTTGCACGACGACTGACTATAAAAGTCGAACAGTACATCTCACTAATATATTCGATGTTCGAATACCCCTTATACATCAAATCGGATAGATGACCCCTAGAACATTTCCTAGATCGTTCCTATATGACAAAAAAGGCATGCCGAGGAGTGGCAATATGTTAGAGTGTTCAAGCACATTTTTGACTGATGTGCTCCATTCTCTGAATTCTGTGGTCACGACATTCGTCTTAAGTGCAACACCGGACGATCGTCTCTGTGCGCTGGTCGGGTGGGGAGCACGCCCCTCATCGTCTGAAAATAGAATTCGATTGGGAGTTGAATTATGAAGGTTTGCGACTACCTAAGAAAAGGGAAACATTGCCGTTGGTCCGTTGCTGATAGAAGACCAAAACACGAATTGTGTGAGAGGAAAAATGCTACTTGGAGGTTCTGTAAGGATATTTGCTGTCATTTCGTCGATTACGTGCAGGATATCTCAAATCCTATTTTATTTGTCAGATAAAAACACATTTGCGGAAATCCTTAAAATAACTAAATCGAACACTTCATGTTTCAAAACAGAGCGTCGACTGGAAAAGCTGCAAATGAGAGCAAGTCCTGACTTCTCGCACACACGAGGAAACTTTATTGAATTTCTTGAAGTTCAACTCTCCCTGTGATGGTATTTATGATGAGCCGTCAGTTGAATTGGACGCGTAAACGTGCTATCACTGGGGCAAACTCATGGAAGCAAAAAATATTTTGCACAAAATTACCACTTTACGGCGGGGCTAAATTCTCATTTGCATTATAATCCCCTTGACTGTGCTACCGTTCGTACTAGTCGCCCCTTTGGTAGTGCTACTGCTCGTACTAGTCGCACTGTTTCTCTGAGCAAGTGACCGTCCCTCGGGTCCCACTCTATATGCTAATGAGTGGGTCGGTGCTCCCATCCAAAACTGTCGGCAGGACACCGACTAGGCTGCGAGGCTCATTGGTTGGGATCCAGCTCAGAAACGTAGAAAAACTTCAAGTGTTTTTGCAGACTTGAATATTGATTTTGCGTGGTTTAGCTGCCACATGAATACTTTTTTGGTGTGGTGTAAGGTTCTCTGTTGTTGTTGCAAAATAATGAGATATTTCATCAATATCGCACTAAGAAAATTTGTGTTTAAAAACACCGAACCAAGTCGTATTGACGTGGTTCAGAAACATCATGTCATCTCGTTTAATGAATAATCAAATCCGTGTCCAATCCGTCAAAATTTGTGTTGAAGCAAAACGACTCTGGAATCTACGTAATTCGCCAGCGTAACTCCGTATGACAATTGGATTAGTAGCCCGCTTCAAGCCTGGGAGAAAATCTGTTGGCTTTACAGTAATGTGGATTACAAAGAAAGTATAGACTTTTTTGAGTCAAATTGAATTTTGAATTGATACACAATCGTAAACGACTTAGTGTATTGTTCAAACACGGTATTTCATCACAGCCGTGTTTATGCCAACTATTCCTCATGTTCGTTATTAACAATTGGCTGAGAGAAAATAAAGTCTGATCTAGCAAATGTCTTCCCCACTGAATTAGTAATGAGGTAGCCTCCTCAACTGATATTTGAAGTCACTAATTCGAATCATTGAAACATTGTGAGAAGATTTAACATAAACTCTTCAGCAACTCACATTTTACTGTTCGCGGAGCAGCCCGAGCTCAGCCACAGCCTCACAGCCTTCTAGGGTGAATCGGTGTTGTGGCATCCCTGCTAGGCCATCTGTGGTCAGGTCAAAGTAGGTGATTACGATACTGTTCAGTTTTCATTGCTGTCGCATAACATGTTACACAATAAGTCTTTTAATAGAGATCGGATGATGACCGTTCACATCAGTGTATTTTATTTACTTTTCGAGCAGTGTATCGCACCAGAGTAGGGCAAATATTTATGATTCCGACTTGGTCTTAGATCATATGACCAAGTCGGAATAGCAATTACAAATATATTCCAAAAATCCAATGTGAATGGTATTTTTTGTTGCACAGCGGTGTGAGTGAGCTACTGTGGTATGAACCATTTTAATTTGATTCATTAGAAGAATCACACGAGAGAATGCTTTTTTGTTATCATTGCGTCCGACTTGTGTTTTACTTATCGACATTTTTTGTCGGTTATGCAATGGTAACAAGTACTTTTGGTGAAAGATTATACCCCTGGTCACCCGACCTATTGCTGGTCACCACTGGTCACCCGACTTATTGCTGGTCACCAATGGCCACCCGACCTATGGCTTTGCGTAATGTAAGCTAAGCAAGCTGAAATCCATTTAATTGGGAAGAAAAATACGAAAAGTTGTCGAGGCACTTTTACATTTGCTCTGTAAAGTTCGAATCATTTACTTTAATCATCTTTTAGATAATAGGCTGACACCGATTTTCAAACATGTTCCGGTAAAACCAGATGATCTCATCAACCGAGCCTGACAACAACGTCCTGACATTAATATGATCTCATCAACCGAGCCTGCCAAAATCGTGCTGCTATTAAGATGATCTCATCAACCAAGTCTGACAATAACTTGCTGACATCAAGATTATCTCATGAACCGAGCCGGCCAACAACGAGCTTACATTAAGATAGTCTCATCAACCGAGCCTGTCAAAAACGTTCTGTCATTAACAGCTTACCAATTCCCAGTAATCTTGTCAAAGGACTGATAAGCATGTGGCTGCTCTCTCCAGGCCAGGCTGCTGCAAGCTTACTTGGTATCGGTCTTCTTGGAGCAACATGATCAATGCTCGAGGAATTTATTAGTTCGAAGGCCATTGAAATGCCACCGTAAATGATTTAAAGTTTATCTGAGGACGACGGTTTAGAACTATGATAATACATATTTAAAAATCATTGTAGATAAACTTTAGCTATAGATAAACCAGTTTCATAATCACAATGGAAGTACAGTGTCAAAACACATTAGTTGATGATGCAAAAAAATTAAAATTTTAATAGCATAATAATTTGGAAAAGAAAAAAAAAATACAATGTTGGGTCATTGAGCTTGATTCGTTCTATTACAAACTAATTTTTGAAACCATCTGAGTGTATTCTGAACGAATTAATAGGATCAGGTGAACATATGAAATTTACAGCATTATTCTGAGACTCGCTGGGGTGAGAAGGTTGCATGACGAGAGTATTATTATGATGTATACATCCATTATGAACAAACCATTGTTTGGAAATATTTTTTACCTTAATCATCCATCTTCAGTTAATGTTGTAAAATATAGTGTAACAATTTCGCGAACATAACGGAAAAACATACAGTTCAATCCAATTTACAAATTTCAATTCTCGTTTGATGATGTACAAATAGCATGCTTTGATAGCTCACAGCAT
>SDVV010024699.1:0-12542 GCA_016164225.1 Gammarus roeselii
AATGGTGTGCACAAACGCTGTCGTTGGATAAGTACGAGTCAACGGTGTGCACAAACACTGTCGTTAGGTACGTACGAGTCAATGGTGTGCACAAACACTGTCGATAGGTAAGCACGAGTCAATGGTGTGCACAAACACTGTCGTTAGGTAAGTACGAGTCAATGGTGTGCACAAACACTGTCGTTGGATAAGTACGAGTCAATGGTGTGCACAAACACTGTCGTTAGGTGAGTACAAGTCAATGGTGTGCACAAACACTCGTTAGGTAGTGGACCTTCAAGACAATACCTGTCTAACATTTGACTTTAGCCAACTATGTTGTCAGCAAAGCGCTTTAATATGTTTGAGTTTGCTGGCGAGCGTGTCTTGAATTAGGGAACACAAATAGTGAATACCATTAGGCATTGCAAAGCAGTGCTGGTTATCATCTACTTTGCAGCATTAGTAAATTCTTCATTCCATCCAGAAAGCCACGCCTTGCATGTGTTATTTTCTCTCGTAAGAGCCCCGGTGAAGATGTGTCCCTTTAACTAACCCAATCTTCACCGACCATTCCAGCCCATTTCACTTCGAGACTTTTTATTTCCAGTAATGGATTATCTCGAACACCTATGACGCTACCAATTTCGAACCTGTGACCACCAGCGACCGAGTTCTAATCCGGTGGGTGAAGTCGCGAGTGATTGCTCCTTGTGAGCGTCTTCATATATTCTCTTTGAACCTGTGACCACCAGCGACCGAGTTCTAATCCGGTGGGTGAAGCCGCGAATTTGGTTCCTTATGAGCGTCTACATACATTCTCTTTGAACCTGTGACCACCAGCGACCGAGTTCTAATCCGGTGGGTGAAGCCGCGAATGTTTGTTAACCCATAAACGAATTAATTGTCTCAATTAACAAGTAGCTCGATCATGTACACAAATGATTAACAGCAAACTGTAGTGGAATTATTGGCTACAAAAAAAAGACTTGCATAGTATTCACATGTCGGCGTAGAATCAGCTTACTACGCATAAAAATTGGAAAAGACAAAATTCATGAGATTGACGACACTGAATTCATTGGGGTTTGTTAGGGTAAAAATCTATCCTTCAAAAAACACATCGACATTATATCATCAAAATGTTCAAGATCTGTAGGTTTTCTGCATAAATTAAATTAATCCCTCTCACGATCTGTTATTAAAATACTTTGTTTTACCTTGCTCCAGCCTTTCCTAATTTACGGAATCAAAGCTTGGTATTGAATAAACAAAAGTGAACAAATGAAATGGTTATTCTGCACAAGAAATGTATACGAGCTTTAAACCACATTCCATTCCCATGTTGTAACCAACATTTTAAAACCATGAATATCATGTAACTGGTAGATCCATTTTACTTCCAAATTGATCTATAGCTACGCGTTCAAAACTTTATATATACTCTATGATCAAGATCTATTCAATTTAATAAGAAAATTAGTGGAAATAAGCAATCATTACCCAAGAAATTCGAATAATCTTGTAATACCCCGTTATAATAGATCCAAAATCCAAATCCAGTATTCACTTCAACTGTGGTACAATTTGGAACTTGCCAACTCCTCATTACCGTCAGAATGTCTTGTTTTAGTCTTTATGCTACATTTGAAAGCATTAAACTTAGCATCTTGTTAGCCAAATAATGATTTACTATCGTTTTATAGTTTTCTCATCGTTTCTCAATCTTTTCCGAATTTGTAACTTTGTTAGACACAGACAGACACTAGGTCGAAATCCCCCCAGCAAGGGGGGTGGCCGACGGCAAGGCGCACCTCACACTCTCATGCACTAACACTCGCACACTTTAGCCCTTTTGCAGCAAAAGGGTCCGGCCGGGAACCCTGCAACACACCCTCCGGGTCATGAGTGCGGTTCGAGGTCAGTGTCGGCAGCAGGGCCCGACAGTGTGACTGGTTTACCCCTGCCGCGTCATGATGATCGGGCCACCGCCGCCCACGACCATCCCGTCTCTCAACGATGTGCCTAAAGCGGGAACGCACATCAGGGCAGCGTCAAAACTCATTCGTTCACAAGCATTCTCCACTCACGCCTATCCAGTGCACGCTCTCTCGCTACCTCCACACTTAGGTCTCTCCTTCTTAACGCCTGCTTCACACCATCCATCCACCCAAACTTCGGTCTCCCTCTAGGCCTACGTCCACTCTCCTCTGCCTTCCACACCCTTTTCACCAATCTCCCCTCATCCATTCTCACCACGAGCCCGAACAATCTCAGATCAGTCGAATCCACTCTGTCCTCTAACTTCTTCACCATCCCCGTTCTGATTCGAACCACGTCGTTAGTGAACCTGCTTCTCAGCGACACTCCAGTCATACTCCTCAAACCTTTAATCTCGAAAGCATTCAAACTTCTTTTTTTCTTTGCTATCACCCCCAAGTCTCAGCTCCATACAGCACAGTTGGGACAACGACACCCTCATACAGCCCTCTCTTTGCTTATTACGAACAGGTGAATTACTAGCGCAACAACCTTGCGTAATATTGGAAATCTCATTTATTTCAATGTTATAGCACTTTTTTGTTAAAGAGGGTCAGGTATTGAATTGTCCCTTGTTGTTTCCAGTTGGTGTTTAGGCTCGAGTATCTGATACATCTCCGTTAATTTTTTTAAGATTAGGTAAAATCAATAGGTTAGTACGAAGGGATTAGGTTGCCCCAGAAGCTCTGGATAGCTTAAATAGTGCTTTCAATTTTGTACCTTGACTCACAAATAAAATCGTATTATGTCAACTGTACAATCTAGTTGTAGTTAATTATTTTAAACTGTTTCCTGGCGTGAACTACACGGCGTTCACTAAGACATTTATAACATATGCCCAATTTACAAAATAAACACTGAATCCTCCTCTTAAGCTTGGAATTACTAATTCGATCTTCCCTTTCAGTTACAGTGACATCAAGTCAGAGCTGAATGGTTCTGGTGGCGGCAACAGTGACGCGATGGCTGAAGAAACCACCGAGAAGAGCACGGATCTCATAACCAGCTTCGGCGACGATGAGCCGGCCACTGGAGCCGATATTACGCGAGATCCCCACTCTGTTGGCCACCACCAGCAGCAACAACAACAACATCACCTGCCTCCAAAAGCGACGCCAAAACTTCAACGACAGCTGTGTCAGCGTTATTTATTGCAGCAAAATCATGTTAATCAACAAGAACTAAATCAACATCAACAAATGGAACACAGTCAACATGATCATCAAGGGCAGCAACGGCAACCACAAAAAGACGAACAGCAAAACCAACAAAAACTCTTAGAACAAAGTGTTCCACCGGATTTTTCCCACATCTTTTCTAATCAGCAGCAATCACAACAACCGCAATCGTATCAAGGTCAGCAGCACCAAATGCTGTTAGAACCACAAGAGCAGCAATTAAAGTACGATGAGGAAATACAACTCGGTCGATCCGATCTATCGTCAACTCAAATTGAAATGCAGAGTGAAAAGAACCACCGTCAACCCCAGCACTTGTTGCAGCACAGTCCGAATCCGTTAAATCAGAGGCGTCAAGTCATCCAAATTTATCAGGAAGACCAACAGATGCCGAAACAACATGTACAGTTACAACTTCAACAACAGCAGCAGCAACAACAAATTCCGAATCAGCAACGACAGCATCAACAACAGGAACTTGATCTCCAACAAGATGAATGTAGTCGACAAAATCTTATGAGTCACCAACATTCTAGATCGACGTGTTTCTTTCGAGATGATTCCACAGAATCGATTGAAATTGCACTAACCAGAGGTATCGTACGTCCGGCAGCTGGCTCTGCTTCCAATACTACTACCAGCATCAAAAACTCGGCACCGATCTTGTTGGATGAACCCATGGAATATGAGGGGCCGAAGGTCTTCAAATCCAGTCAATTCTATGAAGACGTCCGTACAACGGAGGTCGACCCACTCTTGTTCTCAGGTAGTCAGGTTCTTAATCGTGAAGCTACCGCCAGCATTCCGGGTTGTTCAAAATCTAGATTAGATTCTAGTAATTTCAACATAGAAGCTAACCAAGAAGAACCTTCTGTAGATTTCGAACCTTTAAATCCGAGTGCGACAATTTCTTTTGGCATTGACGATGATCCCATTCGGTCCAACTTGCTTGAACTCGAATCCAAGGAGGAACCAAGTTTGATGACCGGAAATCTCAGTTTCGACCCTGTCCAGAACTACGATCCTTTGGAAACTCTTAACCTTGATGTCATCAAGACAGACGTCGATGGACTTGGCCAATCGTTTGATGAGCAAATTTCAGGAGATAACTTTCTTAAATTTGAAACAGATCCCGACGCTGGGCCGTTCCCGCAGCCCGTCGTGATCATCGGTAACATCATGGGCAGAGGACCTCGCACCAGCAACGGGAACATTGGGGACAAAAAATATCACATAGCTTTAGCTGAAGATTCCAAACAGATGACGGATTTGGGGAATTTGCCTCTTGATTTGGACGATGCTAGCGAGATGCTCTCGCCGGATGGTATGACTATAGGTGAAATGACTAAAGATTGCGATGATATTAACTATGGTAAAATCTGCAACATGACACTTTGCCAAGTAGAGTGTCTAGACGATACTGATGAAAAAAAGTTTCACCTTACCGACCCTTGTAGTTTACTTGATACTGAATGGGCAAATAAACGTTCAGATGAAGTGAAAGTGAATAAGCCAAGTGCAATACTGCCTGGTTGTGCCAAACTAAAAAAAATGCTGAAAGGGTGCCCGCAGCAGCAACAGGAACAAAAGCAGCAACAGCAGCAATCTGAGTGGCAGAAAGAACAGCTGTGTCCGAATAACAAAGAAGAAAATAAATTGCCTCCAACCATCAAACTTCAAGGAAAGAAACAAGAAGAAGATAATGATTTACAATTCCAACGTCAATGTGAACAAGCTAAATGCCAAGGACTCCAGCAGAAACAATTGCACACGCAACTGTTGACTCCAGAAGGACAACAAACTGAACAGCAAGGGCGGAAAAAATGTCAGCAACAAGGAAATGAACATCAGCAATTGCAACAACAGCAACAGCAACAAGGTAAACAAGGACAGAAACAATCAATACAGACATCAAATGATTTGCTGCGAGAGAATGATGAGCAGCAACGTGAAGAGACAAATCAAAGGCAGCAGTCGTGCAACAGCAAGCAATATCAACTAAATGAAAATTGCAATCATGATCAACGGCAAGAATCAGAGGGAATGCAACGCTATGAAACACATGAACAATTCTATGTGCAGCAGCACCAAATTCAACGGATGGAAAAACGAGCCCAATCCCAAGGAGAACACCATCAACAGAAACAGCTGAATCAGAAGTTACAACAACAACAAGAAATTGGTGTCCAGCAGCAGCAGCAGCTGGACATCAACTTCAGGCAACTGAATCAAGAAAAACATGTGCGCTATCAACAACAACGTCTGGAATCAATTCACGACTGGCAGCGGGATCAACTTGAGCAACAGCAAGATCGACAGAACGAACAGATTCAGGAACTACAGCAGGACCAGCTACCGAAACATTTGCAGCAGCGTCAGCAACAACCTCATCAGAGTAGTCTGTATAAAACTTTGAAACGACAACAACTTCAACAGGGTCTGTTTCAAGTCCAGTTTGAAGAAAAACAGCAACCATTGCCCAACCAAACTGATTCCTTAGTGAAACATATACCTTCTGGGGTAAAATTTCCTGCTGGAGGTCCTCAGGCGACAGTTGGCACTTCATTTAGCTATTATCTTCCGGATGATCTGACTTCTCCGCTCAACCCTGTTCCTCCAGTTGCCCAGTTCTTGCCAGGATTGTATGGTTATTCTGATAGCTGCGGTGTTCCTCAGAATACTGCGATAGGAGCACCACTAAACATGGTCCAGCTGAAACCGTCGGTCTTCACTGGACCCCACTACATTACAACAAACCCGATGTCGCAAGAGATCATGCGCCAAGACTTCTATGGAAGGTATGTTCCTCAGCATAATATTGGACCCGCGGGTCTACAAATTCATACACATAACACGACCATTTACACACAGCCTTTGGCACCTCCCCTTATCGATGGAAGGACGATGAACCAGGAAGATGGAGGTAATGTTGTTTCTCAGTCTCGTGAAGGTCGAAATGATTATGGAGGTAGCCTAGAGAAGTTAAATCGTTCCGCCACCACAAAATTTTGTCCCCCGAACATCATGATTGTGTCCGGTAAAGAAGATATCCAGCTACAAGAAGACGATAGTTTGCTGGGTACCAGCACTAGGTACCAGCAGCAAAAATTAGATAATTTCTTTCAACCAAACACATCTTCCTTGAAACGTTCATTGAAAGACAGCCCGTACCTGAAATCCGATGTCCTTGTTTCTTCAACATATCCGGCGGCAGAAAACAAACTTTCTCAGTACGATCAAAATGCTGATCAGGCTTCTATGAGCTCACATGTAAAGGAGAGTAATCAAAATATCCCAACCTTTACCCTCGGTTCTACCGTCGGTAAACAAACAAGTTCTCGCTGTCAGGTTGTTGAAAGAGCGTTCATGCAAACCCAGAACCACGCTCACCAAATGATGGATCAATCTCACAATTTTGCTCAGATGTCCATCCAATCAACCGAAGAAGAACCAAAAAATTACGGAGAAGAGATGTCACAGAGGATCTTTAACCAGCCCAAAAACTCCATGTCCCCAAAAGAATACCCCACGAACAGCGAATCTCGAAATACCACCGACTATGAAAATGAGCTTTATAGGAACGAACGTGAAGACCATGAAGTTTCAATGACAAAAGATTCTTCGATGTCGTCTTCATCAAGACATCGACACTCTAACAAAGAAAAATCACGCGTCTCTGATGACCAACATCAACATTATCATCGCAGTAAGCGGGTGTCATCCAATGGAAAATCGGAGAAGCACCATAGACGTTCATCGGGCATGGTTCCATCCATGTCTCACTCGTACACTTCGAGTTCCTCTTACGCCAACGCCAGTGACAAAACTAAATCTTCTGAGATATCCAGGCCCTCTGCCATTGCTGGATCAAAGCTGCAGCAACTGGACTCAATTTTGAGCTCTACCTCGCGGCACCTGACGTCTTCGACGTCCGATTCCAAATGTTCGTCTCTCGAGTTCTACTTAGACAATGAATCTCAAAGCGGTGCCTCTTACTCGACCAATGCTCTCGCATCTGACGCACCATCTTCGAAACAGCAACAGTCACACGCCAAACCTGAGAACGGACTGAATAGTCCTTCCTCCCTCAGCCAAGTCAACCCTTTCGACGAACAGGTCAGGCGACAGATGATAAACTTGGAGGAAAGGGAGCTTCTCCAACAATCTTTGCAACATCTGCCACGACTCTGGGTGGCCGGAAAGCATAGACGGCAAGGTGAGAATTCATTTTATTGAGAGATGTACAACACTTTCATAACGGTTTCTTTTGGTTTTGCGCTTGTAATTGGATGTAAAGATCTGCGTATCTTAGCATCTTTTCATAACCTACTATAAATGTTGACTTGCATAGTTCGTTCAATTGGTTTTGCTTGTCATCATCATGTTGCTCACGCCGATTGCCCATTCAAAGTAAGTTGCTCAGGTTACTTCTCTTCAAAACTTATATAATTATTTATCTGCGGTGTATCCATTAATATCATGCGAATAACAAGTTCCTCGATGTTAAACTTCCCTTTGCTCTTATCTTTCTGTTAATGACCTCCTGCAATTATGACTGTGCCAGAAGGACATTGACCACAGTGCACTAGAAAGCCTTGGCACTCTAATATTATCTGCAATTATGGTCGGCTTTCGTTGGCCGATCTTTTGACTTGCTGTCTGTCAACCTGTATTCGAATGCCCTGCTGTAGTTACTGGTGTTTTCTGCGATAAACGAATGTGTGTATGCAACCCCCTTATATTTTTAATCTGTCATGGCCTTTTCAGATTTTTTTTTTTTTTCATGCGTATGATTGTTACGTTTGTTTTTGTTGTTCCTGATACGTTCGAGTCGTTTCAGGTTCAAACAAAAAACACCGCTTTCAGAAACAGCCGAGTCGAGGGAAAGAAGGAGAGTATCAAAAACAACAGCAACAACCATCTGACCAACTCCAACTGCAAGAGAAACAGCGACAGCAACAACAGCAGCATGGACAAGAAATTCAATTGCAAAAAGAAGAACAACAGCAGCTAGAACAACAACATCGAGAAGACCTACAGATGCACCAGCATAAACAGCAGCTGTTATCAAATCAGCAGGAATTAGAACAGCAACTACAGCAACAAACATTTGAAGGAAAAAACAAACAGCTGACTGAAAGTCTAATGGAACAAAAACGAATTAGCGTGCAGCATCAAAGAGAAAACTATCCGAATCAACAACAGCAAGAAAAACAGCAAAAAGAGCAACATCAAAATCTTCAATCATTTTTGGATATCCAGTTCCAATTTAATCAACTCCCTCTGCATAAAAACCTCGGAGATCTGAATAATCAAAAACTACAGCAACACCAAGAACATCAACAAGAACAGAATCAACAAAAAGAAGAACACCAACGACAAAGGCAGCAGCAGCAACAACAACAACACCAACAGCAGCAGCTACATGGTTATGAGATGCAAAAGCCTCTATCTCAGCGACCGGAAATGGCGCACTCTGGCCTTGGATGTAACAATAACCACGACATGAAAAACATCCGACAACAGCACCAGCAACAAAATCATGATCAAGATTCTGAGCAGCAACACGAGCAGATACAGGAGCAGCATCAACAGCGACAACAACATAAGCGTCAACGAGAACAACAACAACTGCAGTTAAAAGATCAGGCGCATTTCCAAAATAGCCAAGAAAAAACAGAAGAACAACCGCAACGTGGGAGTCATCAACTTCAGGTTCATTCAACGGATGGGAGCTACAAGCTGGGCAGCCAGGAGAGTGTACGCCACTCGCACCTTAAGGTTTCTCAAACCGAAGCGGGCGGGCAAACCTTGTCCCAGGGCAAACTGAAAACAGTCTCCAAAAGGCAAACGGCTGCCAACTGTTCCGTCGCTGAAGATGCTGAAGAAGGAGTCCCAAAAACATTGCTGAATAAACTCTTCGACGGACGTGATGATCCTTCTTCCGGAGTTGCTGTTCAAAGGGCGTCATCGAACATGACCACACAACAATCGACAGAATGCCAAGCAGCCGGAACAGTCGCGACTGGAGCAGATGAGGTGAGCCGGGGTGCAGCCTGTCAGGATTTCGTGCTTGGCAACTTGCAGGGGGTTTTAATTTTGAGTAAAACGTTACCTTAAACTTTACTGAAACTTTATTAGCAGTCAACAACAACTACGACCAGCAAAATAAACCAGTTTATAACCAACAGTGGCTTCCTATGCCCTCTAATGTAAGGGCATAGGAAGCCACTCGGCTGTCCATACTTCGATTCTCGGTAAGGTCAACGCTATTTAAACCGACGAGAGTATTTCAAGCTCCTGTATACTTTGTCTGGTAATTAGACAATTATTACACCAACATGCTTGAAGCTGATGCCATTTTTTTCAGCCTGGTAAATAACGGAAGTTCCAAATTCAGTACTATTGATTTTTATGACTTCTTTGAAATGTGAGTTCAAATTCTGCACTCATTTAACTGATATCATTACAAAGAGTTCAAAGCATGCATTCTCCAGGTTGAGGTCACATTCTGCAGTGTCGTCATCAGGAAATGCTAAAATTTTGTACTTGGTAGTCTATGTCGTCTCTTAATTTGGTAATTTGGGAAAGTTAGTATCCAGTGTACGCGTTACTGATGCCATCGTGCCCTGATTTTGACTTATCTTTCAGCAATAAACTTATTAGAGGTATGATTCGTGAAACTATTTTATTATAAGTAAGCCTGCATAAGTCTTTACTTAGGAATTCAGGCGCCGTGGATTAATAAGAGTATTTTTGAATTCGTTTCAGGTGAAAAAAGAATTATTGCAAGGCAATGAAGCAAATTTCAGCAGGGCGGATGATAACCAGAATTTTGAACAGTATGTTGACGCCGTCAGCACGCTGATGAACCCCCAGGACGGAGGCGAGCACAGAACGGTCTCTGGTGTAGGAAGTAGGCTCCGTCAACTTCAGCACCAAAATTACCAACAATTTCAGAAACGGCAGGTGCAGTTGCAGCATGAGACGGAGGTTAAACATCAAAAGCATCAAATTCAGCAAAAGGAAGATCAGCAGAGTCGCAACCAGTACAATCTTCATGAGAAACTTCCGAAACATGATCAAATGGGTCACCAGAATGAGCAGCAGCAGCAGCAACAACAACAACAACAACAACAACAACAACAACAACAACAACAACAACAACAACAACAACAAGAACAGCTGCAGCAGCAGCAACAACTGCAACAAAAAATAAAACATCAAGAATTTGAGGAAAGACAACAACGACAGCAACCATTTTCACTTAATTCTGGAACACCTTATAAACGGCAGCAGCAAACTCATCGGCGGCAAGAAGGGGCTCAAAACAAATTTGAAGAGTTGGACAAGACCTTGCATAATGAATCGCAGGTGGCGGTTAAACCTAATTACGATCAGCAACACCAACCGGTTGATAATCAATGGCAAAGACGGTTGGAACAATCACAGTCAAAGCCTCATATGGCCCAAAGTAGACCTCTGAAACAGTTTTCGGCTTCTCCTATCCAAACGTGCGGAAACAATGTTGACACAAGGTCATTCGATGCAGTGTCAAGACCTGCGATGTCTTCCCCGTCACCAGGAGGGGCACACCGATCTGCGACTGCCGCAACTCTAAGTCATCGCTTACTTCAGTCACCCGGGAACTCCAATTCATCCATTTCCGGTCTGGTTCAGCCTGGCTCTACGATGAAGCATTCAACGATGTGCTCACCAGCTACTCAACCTACCGGAACTCCTCCAACCGTTGATGTTGCCAGTTTGTTCCGGGAGTCTTTTGATGAAATATCCAAAACTGACAAAACCTGTTTGCCTTACCGTGAAAACAAACATATTTCATCTTCTCCTGCTACTTCTTCAGCTTTTGCTGAAGTTCTTGGAGTCCAAGCTTGTGAAACTCAGCACGCAAGTGAAGTGCAAGGCGGATCGCTCGTGTTTCAGGTTCCGGCATCCCCTATTGCCACAATAGCTCAATCTCCGATGTCTCCCATGGTCAACACTTCGGTGTTCTCGCCAATGACGCAGTCTCCAATGTCTCCCATGGTTCACCAGTCTATGGCGTCTAGTCAACTTTATTCTCCCGTATCCCCAAAAGCTATGTCCTTCAAATCCATGTCCTCTCCTATGGCCCAATCTCCACTTCCGATGGCACATGCCATATCAAGTGATGCAAGTCAATTTCCAATGTCTCCTATGGTTCAGATTTCTTCCCCGAATCTCTGTGTTCGAAAGTATTCAGCAAGTCTCTGTGTTTCTCCTCTCACCCCTAGTACCCATTCAATCAACTATAGGGGACGCACTTCCAACCCAATGTCATTCTCCCAACCTCCATCTCCGCTGAGTTATCATAATTTGCCGCACGGTGGTGGTGGAACATCATCTTCTGCTGGATCCAAGCTAGATTCCAGAAACTCGACGAAAATTGGTCATTCTTCCCTTTATAGCTCTCCAGATTCAACAGGAGAAAAGTTTATCGCTGCTTCGGAACCTTTGGCAGGTGTTTTAGGTCCCTCTCATCTATCAGCAAGTTTTACCAAACAGGAGCCAATCACTACCAACACCCTCGTATCGTTTTCGAACGCAGAAAACCGCGTTAGAGTGTGTGCGGGAAATCGTTATGGAATCACCGCTGGCAAAATGAACCACTCAAGCATCACTCGGTCCAATTCCTTCAGCGCACCTTCACTAAATTCACTTACTCCTGTCAATGATAACAAAGACAGACCGTTGATCAACTCTAAATTTACGACGGGACCTCTTGACACTAGATATAAGGTTAGCTCTTCTCTGCAAGACCTTGCTGAAAGATCTGAAAGAGAGGATGAGGACGTTCTACTAGGAGAAGACATCGAGTCTCTGCTTAGTGAAGACATAATCGGTGATGGGAGTGAAAACCAAGCTTTGTTGTTGTCAGAATCTATCGGCGATTAGTTCTGAATGGCATTATCGGTAACAATTGTGTAGATGACGCATTGCTGATGATGGCATTGACGTGACATTAATTCGCCACTATCGGTAATGAGGATGTAGATGACGCATTGCTGATGATGGCATTGACGTGAGATTAATTCGCCATTATCGGTAACAATTGTGTAGATGACGCATTGCTGATGATGGCATTGACGTGACATTAATTCGCCATTATCGGTAATAAGGATGTAGATGACACATTGCTGATGATGGCATTGACGTGACATTAATTCGCCATTATCGGTAATAAGGATGAAGATGACGCATTGCTGATGATGGCATTGACGTGAGATTAATTTGCTATTATTGGTAATGAGGATGAAGATGACGCATTGCTGATGATGGCATTGACGTGAGATTATTTCGTCAGTA
>SDVV010024700.1:0-12542 GCA_016164225.1 Gammarus roeselii
AACATGCAAGAGAAGCTAGTAAAAGTTAACGAGTTGGTGGTCCATGCTTTACATCTGGCTGGACAGGCATCCCAGGAGAGGATTGACCGGGGGGACCCAGTTCGATCGCGGAGGAGTCTTGGTGGTTCTGCTATGACTTCCTACCGTGACGTCCTGGGTAATAGTCTGCAACGGCAGTACGCATCCACCCCTAAACCCATATCAGGGCTACCGGTGTTGGATGTGAGCTCGTAACTCGCTTCCATCCCTATACCCAAACCAGGTGTACCTTTAGGTGATGTTATATATTTCTATTAAGGAAGGGTAATATACCCTCTTCTACTCGAAAAGTTTATAGTGAATGACCTTTTGTGAGCGATAATAATTCAAGTGAACACGGTGCTTTCACTTTCAAGGCACAATCTGACTCCAAGTTATGCTATCCTTTTCTTACAAATGTGGTTGAGTATTATGGGCAAGCACCAAAAACAGACACAAGGACAATAAGACAAGGGTAAGTAAAATCTTTGGTTATGATCCCAACTTAACTGAATGAAGATATCCAAGGTAATGTAGAAGGGGAAAAGAAGGGAGATAGGAAAGCCGTCAAGAAAATCTTGGGGGCGTCGTTATCCTTGGAGGGACCTTTTTTTTGGAATTTTTGTGACTCGACGAGAATGCAGTTTCTTCTCGCCTGAAGATGTTCACTTGCAGCAGGCTGAAGGGCAGCGGGCTGAAAGGCTGCACATAAAATATTTTGGCTAAGAGGTGTGCCACATGGGAGATAATCACATACCATTCTGCCTGCCTCATACAGGCAGACAGATTGGGTGCATGTAATAAACATTAATTCAAGAGAAATATAATACCACAATGGGTGTAGCTACCAGGAATAAAAATAGGAGTCTTAAACTCCATAATGCATGAATCTTACTCACTTCAATTTTATCAATGTTATGACCCAGCTGTAAAATGTTATTTACACTATATATTTATATCTATACATAGACATGGATGAAGGTAAGGTGCTACTCAGATCTAAAGATTGCTATCATGTTAGCATAATTGACAATCTTGTTATGGCATTTGGCAGAGGAATCCCCCATAGCTAGCTTCATGCCTTTGCACAGTTGAAATCTTGCATCCAGGTATTTACAATAGTGTCTTGCTGCAGGAAACTGCAACTGTATTTATTAGTCTGCTCTACACTGGGGATAGGACATATTAAACACTGTCATTCTCACCTGTCTTCTGTGAAGCATTATCCAAGGTAAGCATAAGTTGCACTGGCCCAGGCTGTCTAGCCTAGCAACAGTCTATCTATAGGGTTGGATTTAAACCAATATAGCTTCCGCTGGTGTCTTCTTTTGTCTCTGTGGCCACGGTTTCACTTCCTGTATGTTTATGCCGGGATATAATAACTACTGCTACGAGAACTACGATCTTGTCCCTCTCTCAGAAGAGTCTAGAAAAACCCCGCTCAGCTTGTTACCAGATTTATGTAAAAATATTTATCTGAATCATTTATTTCTTCTGATGCATATTCCATGGCTTTTAGTGCGTGGTATACATATTTATTTAGCCAAAATAAATATTTGTTGCACTGCCATTATGGTTGTAAGCAGTTGTATTAGCTGAATGGAATTGTTGTAGCTACCTACAGAGATCAACAACAATGAGATCAAAAGATGCGATTGCTTAACAGTAATGGGTGCTTGTGATGCACGTATAATGTGTTTAGTGTTTTTAGGATAATGTAGGGTCAATTAAGGACCTCTACATCACTCCCCATTCAGACTGCAGCCAGGGATGCAGTACTGTTTTCTCCCTTGCTTGACTCACGTCCACATGCGCAGCGTTAGCTACATGTTGAGGCGGTCTGGTGCTCTTACTGCTCTGCCAGACCTGGTGGTTCGAGTGAACAACCTGACTTGAGGTTGTGGGTTTATTTGTACTCGCCGTCTTGTGAGGGCTTGCGGTGGTAAATTTGCTGGTTGTCTGGTGGTCTGGGTTCGTGGCGCGTGCTGGTCCTCTGAACGTGCTGCGCCTGGTGTGGGAACTCGGTCTGGGCTTGGTGTGGTTGACGGAACGTTTCCGATTTTTATCCTGACATGTGAATGTCTTTCAGGGAATACGTCATCTATGCCATGGGCCGCTTTCAAACGAAAGACATGGACATTGTCGTTTTTGCCTCTTCGCTTGATGGTGTAGTGTGTCGGTGTTCGTTGAACTACCTCAAACGGTCCTTCGTAGGGTGCTTCGAGCGGGCGCCGTACTCTGTCGGTGCGGACAAAGACGTGCGTCGCTGTTTTGAGTTTGGGGTCGAGGTGCCCCTCTGCTGGTTGAATTGGTCGGGACTGTGCCGGACCAACTTCGTTCATGAAGCTTTAGAGTCTCTGGTTGTATTCGGTCAGTGCAGGATTGCAGTTTCTGACCAACAAGTCGCATGGAAGTTGCAAATTTACTCCAAACATGAGTTCTGCTGCTGTATAGCCGATGTCCTCTTTTACTGCGGTTCGCATGCTTAGGAGGACGACAAGGAAGTTTTTCCACCCAGTGGTGAGGATCTGCCAGTGTTTTTAATGCATCCTTGACTTGGCGGTGGAGTCGTTCGATCAGGCCATTGGCCTGAGGGTGGTAAGCGGGGGTCCTAATTCGCACCGAACCAAGGGTTTTCATGCGACTGGTCCATAATGCTGATACAAACTGAGGACCGCGATCTGTGGTGATGCTGATGGGGCAACTATAGCGTGAGATCCAGGTGGCAAGGAAAGCTTTGCTGACTGTTTCTGCTTATGCATCTTTGATGGGACAGATTTCAGGCCAGCGGGTATGTCTGTCGATCATGGTGAGTAGGTATTCGTACCCTTCATTGTGAGGTAAGGGTCCCACGAGATCGAGATGTACCTGCGCAAATTTTCCTCCTTCTGGTGGAATGGTTTGTGATGGAACAAAGTTTGACGACTTATTTTGCCTTTTTGACAGTTTGTTCACTGCTCACACCATTGTCGGATATCTTTCTTCATAGCTGTCCACACATAACGCGTGGCAAGTTGCTGAACTGTGGCACGTTACCCAGGATGGGCGATGTTGTGCACCTTGTGGAAGAATTCCTTGCGCATTGTCTGTGGAATGTAAGGTCGGCACACATTGTCATGTATGTGCATGTAAATTCCATCAACTTGTTGTAGACGAAAGGTTGAATCCTCGTCTTTGAGTAGTGCTTTCAACTCTTGGTCTTGAAGTTGTTCAGTGCGAAGTCGTTCTTCATCAACGTTCGTGAATATTGCTGTGAGAAGGTAATCACAATCCTCATCGTTTGGTTCAGGAAGCAGTTGCGTGGCTGGTTCCTTTTGATCATGACATTGTGACAAGGCGTCTGCAACTTGGTTCTTTTCTTCAGTAATGTGCCGGATATCAGTTGTGAACTGACTGATGTAGGATAGTGCGCGGCTCTCCCGTAGGATGTCTCGATCCTGTCGTTTGTGAAGTGCACCAACCAATGGCTTATGATCGGTGATGATGGCAAAGTCTATGCCTACGACGAAGTAGCGGAAGTGCTTCAATGATAGATAAGCTGCGAGCAATTCTCGACCAAAGGTGGAGTATTTCCTTTCCCTTGGCTGTAATTTCTTGCTGAAGAAAGCAAGCGGTCTCCATTCTTTGTCTTGAAACTGCTGTAGCACTGCTCCCACTGTGGTGTTGGAAGCATCCACTGCAATTGCAGTCGGTGCATCAGGCAATGGGTGATGAAGCATTGTTGCTTGAGCTAGTGCTGCTTTTGCATCTTCAAATGCTTTTTTTGCTACGGGTTCCACGCAATTTTGTCATTCTTTCTGGGTTTCCCCGAAAGAAGTGTGTTGAGTGGTGCCATGACTGAGGCAATGTTATGAAAGAATCTGTTGTAAAACTGTATCATCCCACAGAATGTTCGGAGCGTCCTGATGAACACGGGTTTCTCAAAATCGTTGATAGCCTTGGCCTTCTCGGGCAACGGCAGAATTCCCTGTGAGGTTAGTCTGTGTCCAAGAAAGTTCACTTCGGGGCGTCCAAATTCACTTTTGAGCGGGTGAATGATTAGTCCAAGAGCTGCTAGTCTGGTGAAAAGTTCTTCAAGGTCCTGGAGCTGTTCAGTCTCATTTGAGCTATTATTCTCACCCGTCTTCTGTGGAGCAATATCCAAGGAAAGCCTAAGTTGCACTGGCCCAGGCTATCTAGCCTAGCTACAGACTATCTATAGGTTTGGTCTGCAACAGAAATATTGGTTTCAGCTGGTGTCTTTCTTTGCTTCGGTGGCCACAGTTTCATACCTCAAGTCGTTTACCATTTAGAACCCCCTCTCCCGAATGTGTATGCCAGGATATAATAACTACTGCCACGAGAACCATGTTTTTGTCCCTGTCTACGAAGAGTCTAGAAAAAACCCGCTCAGCTTGTTGCCCGCAAGACATTGTTGCCAGGTTTGTGTCAAAGTATTTCTCTGAATTATTTATTCTTTCTGATGCATATTCCATAGCTTTTGTGCGTGGGTATACATATCTATTCAACCAAAATAAATATTTGTTGCACTGCTATTATGGTTGGAAGCATTTTATACTAGCTGAACGGAAATGTTGTAGCTACCTACAGAGAGATGCAACAATGAGATAAAAATATGCAATTGCTTAATAGTAATAGGTGCTTGTGATGCACGTATAATGTGTTTAGTGTTATTATGATAATGTAGGGCCAATTAAGGACCTCTACATCTTCATCAACTTGTTCGGTGACTTTTGGGAGAGGCCCGATATTTTCCTAAGAGACGGCCTACACCTGAATGATGTAGGAAATGCCCGACTTGGCAGACCACTCCACTTAAGCGCTAAGAAATACTATGCCCAAAATTTAGGGGACCAGCGTGCTATAAACCGACCAGTTTTTGCCGCAGAAAACCCTACCTAGAGGGCCCTGTGCCCGCAGCAAATTCCCCGACCGGAGTGATGACAAATCAGTCGCTCAAGGAGGAAGAAGCTGCGGGCAGAGTAGATGCGTTACAGGGCTCACAAGAAGGCAATTCTAGGGATGGTCAAGATCCTGGTCCACAGTTGCCAGGTCGAGATCCCCCAATGATGAAGAAGTCAAAGACCGAGACACGCACCGTCTTATGGTCTTCTTCTATAACGCGCAGTCTTATGCCCCTAAGTTCGACGAACTAAGGGGACTAGCGACCCTATACTCGTTTGATGTCATTGGCATAAACGAAACATGGCTTGATCTCCAGAGTAGAAACGTGGCAGCAGAGATAATGCTACCAGGCTACAAAATGTTCAGCGTGGACAAACCCTCCCCTAGTAAACGAGGGGGCGGGTCCGTGCTGTACATTAAGCAGATACTGCATCCATTTCTTAGAGTAACGCTCGCCACAGTTTCTTGCGAAACACTCAACGCAGAAATCAAAATGGCTTATGCGACACTGAAGCTGACATTGGTGTACCGCATCAGTCATACCCTTGCGAAACAAGATGCCCAGCTCTATGACAAACTGGAAGAAATAGTTTAAAATAATTACGAGACTATCATCTTCGGCGACTTCAATCTCCCTTATATTGACTGGGTGAGCCTAATTTCATATGCTTCAGGCAATAAACTGACGGAGCTTATCGCCGATAATAGCATGACCCAGTATGTTCGTGAACCAACCCAGGGGACCAACATACTGGACTTAGTCATGTCAACTGAGGAGCGCTTGGTCGGCAACAGCCTAGTTGGCAACAAAATGGAGGGGCTGACCCCAACGCGGTGGAATTCACCATAAAAGTGCCCCGTCTAGCCTCCCAGGGAGCTATACGCCGCCCCAATTTTGCGCGAGCAGACTTCCAGGGGATGAGAGATCAACTAAGTGCGCTTAACTTAATCGAACAACTCGGAGAAGGTACGGTGTACGCTTGCTGCCGCAACCTCAATGCAAGAGTTCGCGAGGCACGCGACCGATGTATACAATTTCGGACAATTGATCCCGCTCAAAGGATCCGGCCTCCTTGGTGGAACGTCGAAATTGCAAGAGCCTTGAATCATCGCGATCAACTAAATGCGCAACAACTGAGGGATAACACCGCAGAGGCGGCAGAATTGCATCGCCTGGCAAGTAGGACAGCCACTAGACTAGTCCAATCCTCTAAGCGTACGAAAGAGAAAAACATTGCGGATAACGCCAAAGAGAACCGAAAGGATTTCTATCGCTACGTCAGCGAGCGTAGAATTGCTGGGGACTCAGTTGATCCGCTAATGGATGAAGATGGTATCCTCAAAACGTCACCTGAGGACATGGCCAGTGTCTTGAATAGCTTCTCCTGTTCAGTGTTCACAGGTGAGGGCCCTGGCTGCGAACGACATACTGTTTACGCTGGGCAAGTCAGCCTCTACAACATTGCGTTCACACGCGAGGAAGTTGTCAAATAACTTGAGGGACTGGACATTTACAAATCGATCGGTCACGATGGAAACCACCCAAGAGTTTTTAAGGAAACTTGAGAACAATTGGCGGATTCCCTAACCCATATCTTCAGTCTATCGGTGACGAGTGGCGAGCTCCCCGAAGACTGGAGAGTTGCTAACGCTACGGCAATCTTCAAGAAAGGTGACCGATAATCGCCCAACAACTGTCGACCAATCAGCTTGACGTCAATCGTGTGCAAAACCATCGAGCGATTGATATGAAATCATCTCGTCGATAACCTGAAGACAACGGACTCATTCACGACACTCACCACGGCTTCAGCCGAAAGAAGAGTTGTCTGACAAATCTACTGGACATTTTCAATGAGGTGATCAACGTGCACGACCGCCGCAAGGCAGTGGATGTCATTTTCCTAGATTTCAAAAGCCTGCGACAAGGTGTCGCACAGGAGACTGTTACACAAAGTATCTGAGCTCGGTATTGGTAGCAACGTACTTCGCTGGCTGCGCGCCTGGCTAACAGGACGCAAGCGAGAAGAGTCAGCATCAGCCAGGCTTTGTCTGAGAGGGCCCCTGTTACCTCTAGCGTGCCCTAGGACAGTGTCCTGGGTCCCAACGACATGGATGCAGGGCTCCTGTCTAAGGTATCAAAGTTTGTTGACGACACGAAGCTCTCCCATACAGCATGGAATGAGACAGAGTTGAGATTCAATAAGATCTTGAAAAACTCGTCCAATGGTCGGAAGCGTGGCAGATGCCATTCATTGTTGCCAAACGTACAGTTATGCACTTGGGGTGTCGCAATGCCAACTTCAACCACAAGATGGTGGGAAGCTATCTTGCAACTGTTGAACAGCAGGGAGACTTGTGTCCTTATCTCAAAAGATATTAAATGGAACGCGCAGGTCGAAGAAAGTTACAAGATAGCTAACCGTAACCTTGGTTTCATCTACCGTAACTTTCTCTGCAAAACGAAGGACATAGTACTGCCGTTGTGCACGTCCCTCGTCCGTCCCCACCTCGAGCATGCTGTCCAATTCTGGTCTCCACACATGAGGGGGGACATAGCCAAACTGGAGCAAATTCAGCATCGTGCAACTAAGCTCATCCCGCAGCTACGCCACCACAGCTTCGAGGATAGGCTCAAAGAGCTTGGCCTCATCACCCTCGAGCAACAAAGGCTGAGTAGCCAGCTCATTGCAACCTTCAAATACCTGAAGGGATTCAACAACGTGAGCCCTGTCGGCCTCTTCGACAGGGACCACATTCGTACCCGAAACAACGGGACGGAACTTGTGGAAAAACGTTTTGCTACGACTATGGTGCAATACTTTTTCCTGGTCACAATCTCGCGGGCTTGGAACAACTTATCAGCTGTGGTAGTTGGCTCTGAATCCGTGAATGCGTTCAAAAACGCGCTCGACGAGCACTGGGCTACGTAACTCGTTTAACTTGAGAACGACGCGACCTTCCCAGGAGGTGTCGAGAATATAATTATAGGGATATAGGGAAGGAGCATGACACGACACTCTTCTTCATTCAAGCTATTATTACTAATAAATCAATTATTAGTAACAATAATAGCAATGTCGCTGGTAGTAGTAGTTGTTAATTATTATTCATAATTTCATTATCTGAAAAAATGTAATGATTGCTAATGCTAACCAACTCAACTGACTGAAAAACTCCATATCGAAACGGATCGCTTTCTACCACTAACATTGCAAGTACAGACAGACTGATAGTACTATATTGCAAGTACAGACTGAAAACACTACATTGCAAGTACAGACGGACTGATGAAATCTATGAACGATCCTACCGGAATACACCGGGTGAGAGGTATTACGGCGACTCGCATTCACCCCTAAACCCACGTTAGGGCCACCGGTACTGGGTGTGAGCCCGTAACGGTACTCGCAATCACCCATCCCGCTAGCCTACGAGGCCATCTGCTGTACTAACGGGACAAGCAGCTGCAGGGACTATGGTATCCTGAAAATCAATTCCGCTTAAGAGGAGGGCCTGCTCAACTCGATACGGCGGTGAAGACTTGGATGGATACCATACATTTTTACTCTTTATTTTTATTATTCTTATGTGGTACGGTGACAGCATTCACCATCACACTCCATGATATTCAAAAATCGAACCCGCACCAAGAGGAGAGCTCCTGTTCAACTCTGTGATACGGCCTAGATTCTTCGGGTATCATTCATTGCTGAGGCAACGAGTAATTTCATACGGAGGAATCTTGCCGACAAAATGGCATTTTTCTTTTTACTTTTATTCCCTCCCTGTGGGTGAAGGAAGAAAGGAAAAAATTGAGGAGAGATAGACAACAATTGCAAACGACTGCGGGTGGAGTTTGTCGACAACTCACCCCCACACCCCATGATATCCAAAAATCGAACCCGCACCAGGCCGAGAGCTTTGCTCAACTCTATGGAACGACGTAGATTCGACAGATATCATCTATCGTTGAGGCGATGGTATTTCGACAGATATCATCTATCGTTGAGGCACAGTGGTATTTTGCCTTTCTATTTCCTACCCTCCCTGCCGGAAAAAAAAGAAAGAAGAAAAATGGAGAATGATAGATAGATAGATGCGGATTAGCGGCGCTTGCTGATGATCCACAACAATGACTCGCCACGCATCTCATGATATGCAAAAATCAAACCGCACCAGGAGGAGAGCGTTACTCAACCATACGGTACGACGTAGGTTCGACGAACATGTGCGGGTGAAGTCTGCCAGCGACCCAGCGACGCGTACCTATGAGCCGCAATGGCGGTTCACCATTACACCCCATGACATGCAAAAATCGAACCCGAACCAGGAGGAGAGCTCGCTGAACTCTACGGTACGACGTAGATTCGACAGCTATCATACATTGTTGTGGCAATGAGTATCTTCCCACGGAGGGACCCTGCCGACACTATGGTATTTTTCTTCTCACTTTTCTACCTTCCCTGTCGGGAGAGAAAAGAAAGAAAAGAAATGGGATTAACATCCATCTGTTGAATCAGTGATTATTTTCCTACGGAGAGACACTGTCGACACGATGCTACTATCTTTTTCTTCTCTTCTATCCTCCGTGTTAGGAGGGAAAAAGAATAAAGAAAAAGACTTGATATTACATATTGATATTACGAAGCAGTTTTCTTTGTAATACCAGATCAGCAGCGTCGGTTGCATATCTTGGAGATGTCCCTCTGGCATCTCACTTTAAATATATAAAGCCCCTCAGGCACCTCAGTCGAAATATACATAGATCTTAGAGATGTCCTCCTGGCATCTCATCTTGAAATATAAAATACTGGTGCACTTGATGCACCTGCCCCTCCGGCATCTAACCTTTAAATCGATCCATTTTGAATGAACTAACCGTCTTCTCTCTCTCCTGTAGTACAGATCCGGGAGTGACCCTGCAGCAGCATGGCGCAGAGACAGTTACCTACTAACCCATTCCTTACAGATGTCCGAGCTATCTTTCAAAATTTAAATAACGGTTATTTGCCTTTTTTGGATTAAAATCTGCGATAACTGTTATGCCTATTATGAGCAAATCTTGCGATAATTGAACGAGAATTGAAAACCTTTGCTTCCTCGTACTCAAATCGATTTGACATAATTACAAATTTAAATACTCGTGCCATTCATGGACTGACACTTGAAATAAGAACTGCTTTTCAAAATTTAAAATACTTTTTTTTTTATTAAACTCAGGAGTTGCCACGAGCAACTCTTTCCTAGGAGGTGTCATTCTGACGTCTCCCCTTGAAGTGCGTCAGCCTTCAAGGAACCTGCAATAATAGCATTTTTTTTGTTAATTAACAACTCGTGCTGCCTTCGCTTGGCAGCACACACCGGTTGCCTAGTGAAATAATATTTGTTAGATGTTTGTCTGGCATCTCACCTGAAATATGAAATCTTCTTGTAGATATCCCTCTGGCATCTCACCTGAAGCATATTGAATCTATACATAGCACCCAGTGCAAACTAATCCTTGGAGATGCCCCTCCGACATATCACCTTGAAATTTATTACCTTGTACAATGTGGATACCTAACCGCCTTCTCTTCTGTAGCACAGATTCGGGTGGGACCTGGTGCAGCAGGGAACCGATCAACGTACATATACTAACCTCTTTCACACAGCTGCTCTAAAAAATGTAAAAATTTAAAATTCGGTGTTTGCTCTTTTTCATAACAAACTCTACGCTTGCTTGTCAGAATTTAAAACATTGTGTTCTCTATGACTATTGCCTAAATTCAAAATGTAAATACTGATCTCTTACTTTTTTGACTAAATTCTGCGATAACTATTCAACAAATTTAAAAATATGTCTCATTTGACTTAACTCAGGAGTTGCCATGAGCAACTTTTTTAGGAGATGTCCTTCTGACATCTCACATGAAATGCTCTTGTAGGACCAATTACACGTGTTCGGAGATTTACTCTACTGAACACTAGGGAGAACCACTCTCAGGAAACTAGGCGTGGAGCTAGTTTCCTGAGACATTTTTGAAAATTCTGACCTAGACTCTCGATCAGCCATGGGCAGGTCTATCCCTATGAGTGGTCACTCCGACGTCTCACCTTGAAGTGCGACAGCCTCCAAAAAAACGTTTGCGTACAGAAGACTTAATCTTCTGAGCACATGGGAAAGACCACAACCTGGGCAACTGGGTGCGCTGCTCCCCTAAAAGCGCACATACTTGTCGAAATTTAATTCCCATACGCTCCTTTAGAAGTAGACTCAATACCTAGTTGGAGTCCGTCTGACCCAACCGCTGGGGTAAGCCCGGACAGGAATGCGATCGAGGAAAAGTATGAGTCGGCTGAGTGTATAGGCGTGGCCGTCTCTGCTCGACCGTCTGAGATGCGACCGCCTGAAACCGGAATTCTTCACTTCTCATCTTGTTTGTCCCGTTTTTGAATTGTCACCCTGACACTCGACCCCTTCTTCTCCGGGGCTGAAATGCCTTGGGTAGTAGTAGGGTAGTAACTAGTATGGTGGTGATGATAGTTGTGGTTTCCTTTCTATGATTACAATCTTCTTTTTCTGTACGTGTGCGTGAATTTCTAAAGCCTCGTTGACTAACCCCCACTCTTCTTTTACTTCTTTCGACATGAGGACTCGTGCTCGTTGGTTTTCCTAAATCTTATCTAATCTAATCTAATCTAGTCAGCGCAAACTTTCCGAGCTGATCTACTTCCTTAGAAACAGGTGATTGTTGCTATATAATAGTTTGGTTTTCTAACAATATATACATTTTGCCCATTGACGTGATGGTTAAATTACTTGGATCAGCGGTCAAATTCAGCTGTTGACCTTGAACGCGGCAGCGTTGCAGCTCGAGGAATTCCTTTATGGTCTTACACATGACATCCGGGTCAAAAAAACTGATGTTTCTTAAAATAGATTTAAATCATTTTCTTTATACAGAGCGCTTTCTGAAAAAGTAATACCAGGTTGTTTAACAATAACACTAGCCTAACAAAACGAAGCGGTGAAAGTTTCAAGTCTAGTGCAACTCTAAAGGCCTTTTGTGGTTCACCAGTTGGTGTTTTGGTAAATGAATGATAAGTGAATATAATTAATTAGTGGTTATTCAAAAATTTAATAATAGATGAGCTCAAGTGAGCAATAAGAATTCTGACTTGTGCTTTCTCTTTCAGGGCACAGGACCTATCTGACTCCAATTATTTCTTTCCACATGAGAAGGAAGGTGTATGACAAGCACAATAACATAATCAAGGACAGTAAGAGGCACGGTAGCTTTTGGAGATTATATATTCCCAAACTTATCTTGTTAAGTAGTCCAAGGATAATATAGAAGGGGAAAGAAGAAATATAGGTTATGAGAGAATAGCCGTCAGGAAAATCTTGGTGGCGTCAATGGATCCAATTGGGGGAAATTACTGTCCCGGTTCAAGACTTCAAGGTTGGGCCAGCATTAGTTCAATCTTGCCTGAAGACGGGTGACCTCAGTAGCAGGGGGTGAAAGGCTGCACACAGAATATAGTGGCTAAGAAAAACTGTGCGGCAGGAAAGATAACCACATACCATTCTGCCTGCCTCATACAGGCAGACAGATTGGGTGCATGTACTAAACATT
>SDVV010024701.1:0-12542 GCA_016164225.1 Gammarus roeselii
TATATATGTATATATAGTTTGCTGTGTTGTTCTTCTACTTCATCAATGAGGAAGTAAATATTCTCCGACAGTTTCATTTGTCCAGGTACCTCGACTTCTGGAATATTATTAGTATTCACATCTGTGGAGACGATGACAAAGTATTCGTTGAAAATCATAGACATGTCTTCAGTGTATGATACTGGATCACCTGCACTATTTCTTAGAGGGACGTCTCACGCTCACATATGCACAGAATCTTATTTGGTTACGATTGGCCGATTTAACTACATTTTTACTGTTACTCTAGGCGCGTCTGATCACTCTTTTCACTCTTCTGCTAGCCTGCTCGGGCGCTTTTGCTGACTTTGGTGTTGGATTTGTTTTGTTGATTTGGTACAATGTGTGTCGGCAAGCAATTGCTTCTTGAAATTCATTATTCAACCAAGAGGGATTGTTTATTTATTTTTTATCCGGGATGTATAGCTTGCCTGCTTGTGTCACCCCATCTCTAAGATACGCAGAGCATTCATCGGCGGTCCTGCCATCAAAATGGTACCCGGAGTTTTTTATTGCGATTTCATCCTTCTGGCCGTAAAAATTGGCTCTTCGAAAATTGTAGTTATGCCGTGCTGATCTCGTATTGTTCGGCTTGCTCGGATTTGAAATTCAATAGTATGGCAATAACCTATTTTTCTTTAACTGTTACCAGGTGTACTATTTGTTCTTCAGTCGATAGAATAAGGTATATGATGATAAGCCCTATTGTTGGTTCTTAATTTAATGTGTTAGGTGGTTATTATTGACAAGGAGTATCAACCTGCCGCCCGAAATTCAGCTTCTAGCGTTGTTCAATTGATGTGAGGTAGGTTGAGGTCCCCATCAAAATACTCTCATCGTATGAGGAAACGATATTGTCCAATTCGTCATGGATGACATCTTCTTCACCTATTGTTATTCTTGGATTTCGGTATACTAGTACAATTTTCAGTATTCTCCCATAAAAGGGCACAATGTTGACCCGGATTACCTCATTAGATGTTGTTGCCATGGCTCGACGGAGAAATGGACGAAGGATTTCTTTGACATAAAGCACTGACCCTCCTCCTCTCTTGCTTGGAGTTGTTGGCTGGTCAACAATGAAGGTCCTAAGTACTTGCAGGCCTATTTCTGAGTGGAGATTTCAATCATTCATGTCCAGCCAAGATTCGTTGATTCCCGCAATGTCATATTCGTTTTTTTTCATTATAGCTTGAAGAAGATTCATCTTGGGCATTAGTGACTACAATTCCCAGTACAACTTCTATTTTTCCTCTCATATAAGTTTTGGTGGACATGTCTTTCATTGAGCTGCGCCCAGAGTCACTCGATTTGCTTCCATAAATGCTTCTGCCTCCTGATACAGTTATTTTGTTAGTTGTTTACCTCGGTACCTGCACGAATTATTGCTCCTTGTATTGCTCATTTTGGTCCCGGGTTAGGTGTTTCCGTTCGTTTCTTGGGTGACGTCGTTTCCGGGTCCTCTCCCTGTGCTCATCATGGTCGGTTCCCTGTCGTGATTTTGTGTTACTGCATTACTGAAGATGATGGCAAACTGTGTTTGGCCGAGTGTACGAAGATGCCTTCCATCACACTGGAATTGTTCAGGTCTTGCCCTCATAAGCAAATTCTGTATTTTCGTTGCTTAGTCTTTATTCGTTTGCTATCTTTTCCACAGCGCAATCCTGTCATGAATCTTGTTTTTGACGTCCATCATTGGTAAAATGCCGGCAATAATAAAATTATTGATTGGTTTTTACTATCCCTCTCATAAGGTTTTTGTATATATCAATAAGCGCTTCTGACCAAAACAGCTGGTGGGGCGTATAAATTTGCAGGTTCTCAAAACCTACTTGAACCATAATGAGGTTGTCCTTTTTGGTGCTCAGTTTATTAACTTGGTTGGTGAAGGTTAGCACAATTTAAGGAAACGTAGATTGAAATGATTGAAGACTATAGAGGTAGTGATAGGGACGGAGAGGTCAAAGCAAATAAAGGAGACAGGAACAACATGGAGGTTTATTAGTATTGAATTGATTGCATGGATGATAAATCTTGACTACGGTTTATAATATATTTAGAATTTAATTAACACAGTTATGGTATCGTTTCGTCATTCGTAGCATACACCACGGTTGAAAAAGAACACTATATCAAATGAATCCCCCCCCCCTCATGGACGAAGATATCCTCGTGGATTGACCCTTCCGACGGCCGATGACAAGTCGTACCGCATTCGCAGATTTTTAGTTGCAAGTCGCGTCATGATTTAAAGTTCACGGCGCTTTCCAAAACCATAGACTGAGGTTCCTGCATAAATCCCTGGTCGATCGGGGCCAATGCGGCCAGGGACGTTGGCGGTGTAAACACCGCCTCTGCAGTAGCGGCGAACGATACTGTGCGCCATAAGGCGACACCGTGGAGCTGATGTTGGCTCGTCTCGAACCACCTAGCAGTCACTAGCAACTTCCCACCCTAAAATCAGAAAACGACATGTCCTGAATTAACACTTTAAAGACGTGTTTAGCCTAAGGCAAGGACACACAAAACCCCAACCCGATGACACTCTTAAACTTTTCACTTGATTCCCAGCACCATACGTACCTTCCAACCATTGCTGGCAATCTCCAACGATGCGTCGATTGACTTCTTCTCACAGCCTCCAGCCTGGCCCCCGGTCAGGCCTGGTGGCCCTCGCAGCCTTCCCTGGTCCCATCTGGCTTATCTCTGCTCCGCTGGTTACTACAACAGTACCTGGCCCCGTCCCATGTTGCCCCTTCAAACAAATTTGCCTAATCAGCTCCCAATACCCTCGTTGCTTTATGCTCATTGGTCGTGGCCGTCCTTACGTCCTAGCCAGCCTTCAAATACCGCTCTCCCTTCACTAACCCCAAGAACAGTGATGAGCCTTGAAATAAATTACAGTACACAGTGGCACCGTAACAATAGATCACTTCCTATTCGCCTTCTTCTTTTTGAACTTCCTGTTTTGTAGATTCACAGTACTACCGCTAACTAGAAAACACACCGACCCAATTTCTTCCTGCATCAGTCGTACGATTTCTTGATTTGGAGGACATTTCCCGATGTATTATGCCGCAGGGTTCCTCCTCTACTGTTTCTAACGTTAGCCCGTAGCCAGACATATCTCTCTTGACCGCCATTCGATCACATGATTTTTCCACTCTCTGGCTGTCTGTCGCTGCCTAAAGCATCTCCGCGTAGATGATGGGATGGAGTAGGCAGCAAAGGTCGACTGGGAGCTGTTTGAAGGATATTCACGGATAAAAGAAGAGTTGGGTGGCGAGAGGTAGCTTGATGGGTATTTAATGGGGTAGGCGGCCGTGGGAGTGTAAGGAGGGTATTTACTGGGGAATGCGGGTGAGCCTGATTGATAATCCTACCAGCAGTAAATGCAAGCAAATTTAGTTTCAGCTCTTCCAATCACCTAACCATTATGTTTATGATCTGCTGTGACGTTGCGAAATGACATTCATAATCCACATATTATGCCTCTGCTTCAATATGGGCGATACAATGGATACATTTTCTGTTCCTGCTGCTATCTATATTAGGATCACCATTAAAATGTTCTGCAAAATACGTCTTGTTGCAGGTAAAACATAGGACTGTTCGGCGTATTTTCGCGTCGTGACACTGACGCGAGGTTGCCGCGACGGGAAGAAGTGAAGAAGGCGGGAGGGCAGGGATAAAGGTTTGTTATCAGTCCGGGAAGTCCGTGTTAGTTCCGCTGCCGTTAACTGTTCCGAATGCACCAGCCTGGCTGCTATGTATTTGAATACTTTTTGTGGTGATAACATGAGTTTAATTGTATATCACGGCATTTTTATGTATAATTTAGATCAAGCAGTGGCTTTCGAGGTTATTTATTTAGGTTTCAATGGTTTGCCACTGTGCACTTGATAATTCATCACCGGGTTATGAAATACATACATTTTAAAAATATTTTTTTTTATGACAATTCAGATCTATTCCCAACAAATCGTTGTCATGGTTAGATGTCACGTTAGTTTACCTAAATTATATCGGGAATACTGAAACGGGGGTGATAGTAATATCGGAATCACAGAAATATCCATAAAAAGTACAGTATAACAACGGTTTCATCACAAAACAGTCCGACGAGTCACAAAAATTAGTCAATGAATAATCTTCACACCGTTCTTTTTAACAGTGTACGAAGTCGCTGATAGCATTTGTAACAGTAAATACAAACTTGAATTAAGGATAGACTACTCGCGCGCCAGAAAAACGAATACATTAACTGAACGTTGGAGGAAATAAAAACATAATTAAATCCATCTAGGTGAAGTTATCTGTTTGACACTACAACAAAGCAAGCATGAGTGGTATAGACCTCTCTAACGTGATTGTAGCTCAACAGTTTGAGCATCGAGGCCTTAAAATTGAGGCCAGTTACGATGCTGTAAACTCTGAGCGTCTTTGTGCAGAGCAGCACCTCCTCTCGATAACTACAGCCACCTTTATTTGGTCACTAAATTCAACAGTGCCCAAAATGCTCTTAGAATGTAACGACCACGAAAAAGGTGACGTTCGTAGTACGTCTGGTGCGACCGTATTCAATGGAAAATTATTGACAGCATGGCACCAAACTATTATTGGGATAGCATTTCAGAAGCAATTGAAGCAAATTCCAGAATGATATTGAAGTTTAGGTGCCTAATCACAAATAAATTCTTTAAAATATTCCATAATTTAATTTCCAAATCACAGCCCCCTTCAGTTTTGGAAGACTAATACAATTATTTAATGTTTCGCTGTTATTTGAACATTTCCTGAATTGCTTCGACGTATTTAATTAAATTCAGTTTCTGTTGTACGATGCGGCAAATATAAATCAAGGGCTGCAGCGCGGGGCTTAGACGATGGTCCGGTGAAAACAATTTAAACTATGGGACTAAATGTGAGTACGTAAATATTTTTTATACACTTATTTAGATAACTGTAACCAAACCGAACTTTCAAATGACGGATCATATATCTAGAACAATACACACCAATTTCACTTGTTTCTGAAATTATAATAATTGGAAACACTATTACGCAGACTCGGTATTCGCAACGGCAAAAAGGCTACCAGGATTGTTGTACAGTACGTATCTCAGCTGGTCCCGTTTCTACCGTGATTAGACAAATGACGAAATCACATGCAAACTCCTAATTTTGCTAATTAGGTATACTGGGGTGGGGCAAGGCTGGAGGTATCCTTGACCAGTTGATTTTGAGGTTGAAGTGTTCGCGTTTTTGCGGGGTGCGCCGTCCTGCCTGTTGGCATTCATCTCCATCCCCCCCTCACCCTGTCGCCCTCCCCCCACCAACCGCTCCGGACTGAAAGGCGTTCAGGAGGTACCCTGCTTCTGATATAATACAATAATTGTCACGGGGAAGTCTTGGAAGGCCAGCGTGCGAGTTGTAGCATCCAATCACATCTAGACTGCATTTGTGATCTCATGTGCCGTCAAAAATATAAAATCTAGATTGTATATTGATTCCAATAACGAAAAAAACACTCAGACTGTCTGGAAATATAACACTTTTGGGCAATCGGTCACTTTTTGTAATGGAGATGGCAGAGAATACAGAGGCCGCATGGAGTAGGGTGGCTGAACGCGAGGTCCGCTCGCCTACGGCGGCAGCTCTCACTCCGTCCGATGCTTTGGTGCCGTCAGTGTATATATGGCGATGCTCAGAGTACAGTTCATCGAGTAGTCGTGAGAACTCTAGGCGGTACGTGTTGGTTGGAGTTGTTGCTTTGAGGTACGTCTGCAAATCTAGGTTGACCACTGGTGGGCTGATCATCCACGTTGGTGTGTTGATTTGAAGAATTCGATAGGAGAATGAAGGCTTGATTGCTTTGCGACTGATGTTCAGCGAGGTCAGCATGTTGTCTACTCGTAGAGAAAAGGGTAAACAAATGTTCTTCTTAGCCGCAAAGAGGCGTTTATCAAGAGTTTTGGTGACGTCACTGAGTGCTGGGCTATTGAAGTAGCTCCTCGTCTTGAAATAGTACTGTAGTGAGAGTTTGTCTTTCCGGAGCAGAAGTGGAAGCTCGTTAACTAGCACGTTCAGGGATTCGATAGGTGTGGAACGAAATGCACCGGTTGTGATACGCACGGCATCAATTACGATGATGGAGACAGGTTCAAGGGTGGATTTGGCTGCTGAACCATAGTCCATAGTCAATGTGCGAGCGTATTATTGTTCTGAATAATGTCCTTTCGGTGTCCAAATAGGCTGCGAATTTCAAGGATGTTACAGAGAGGATAAGTCCGGTTGCCTTTTTGCAGCGTGTCTCCGGGGCTGTATAATGAGGTCGCCATGTGAGTTTAGGGTCCCACACAAGACCGAGGAATTTTATTAACTCCTTATATACTAGCGGTGTGTTGTTCAGCGTTAAGGCTGGTCTTGGGTGTAAGCCGGGCACAAGAGTAGAGTGCATGCTTTTCGTTTTGAAGATCGAGAACCCGAATTCGTTTAAGAAGGCACAGTTCCCGACTACGCTTGGACATTTCTGGAGTTCCTGTTCAATTGTTAAGAGTCTAGGGTGCCTGTAACTTATTTGTAAGTCGTCCAGGTATAGTGATGAAAGCAATCTACCGTCGCGCGGGAGAATGTCTGCTATCAGGTCCATTTTGAGTATAAAAAGAGCGACACTGAGGACGCTTCGTTGGGGGAAGCCCATTTCTTGCGGATAGGATGGTGACAGGGAGTCGCTGACCTTAACCCTGATGGTGCGGTCATGCAAGAATTGTTGGATGTAACGTGGTAAGAGGCATCTCAGCCCTTTTCGGTGGAGATCCTTCATGATGCCATATTTCCAGGTAGTATCGTATGCTTCTTCCAAGTCGAAAAATATGTAAACCACGTATTCCCTTCGGACAAATGCCTGCCTAATGTCAGATTCCAGTCTTACAAGGTGGACCGTCGTAAATTGGCGCTTGCGGCTGCCTCACTGGATGCTGTTCAGGCCTGCATGCATATCAAGGTATTCGACAAGGCGCGTGTTTATCATTCTTTCCATGGTCTTGCTAAGGACACTGGTAAGAGCGATGGGGCGATAGTTTGTGTGGGTCACAGTTGAATTTCCCGGGTTTGGGTATTGGGGTAATTATAGATTCCCGCTATTGATAGATAAGAAATTCGTTTGAATACAGAGTGCTGAACACTTTTAATAAGTGCTGATGGGCGCCATCTGGGAGATTCTTGATCATGTTGATGTGTACCGGTCTGGCCCAGGTGAAGTTTCACGTGTATTGTCTAGGGCGCTCTGTAGTTCGTGGAGGGAGAAAGGATTGTTGTAGGCCTCTTCGTTTCTAGAAGTAAAGTCAGGATCTTCACTTTCTCGCAAGTCCTTCTCCCGTCGGAATGCAGCCGTGTAGTTTGTTGACTTCGAAATCTGGCTAAACGTCTGAGCTAGTTTATTTGCGATTTCCGCGAGGAAGAATAAGTTCTGCCTTCGTCCGAAAGGATGTTAATAGGTCGCTCGGGTTTTCCCTGAATACGTCAATTTTTTTCCCACACCTGTGAGTGTTTCGATTAATAGTGTTGACTAATTGAGCCCAGCTTTCACGTTTTTTCTCCACTCGAAGTTTTCGTATACAGCAGATGCCCTTTTCCACGCTACTCGGTTCCTGGGGGACCGTGCGAGTCGATAGACATGGTATAGCTTTTCACGCGTATCTCTTGCTTCTTGCACCTCTCGGCACCCCCATGGTTTCGGAAAGAAGGTTGAAGGGGCATATTAAGGAATGCTTGCCTCGGCTGCAGCTTGAAACTTCTCGTATAGTTGGGCGACGAGGTCGTGTTCCGAAATGTTTTCGGGGAGGCCGTCCATATCGCTCCACGCGATGTGTGCAGAGTATTCCGCCTAGCTGGCTTTCCGGTAGTTGAATCGAAGTTCTTGTGGGGCAGGGCTTCTTGGTTGGTTGGTAAGAAGCGATATGATGCCTGGGATATGGTCGCTGTCGTGTGTTGAAGGCAAAACTCACCAAACCAGTTGGGGTGCCAGAGTGGGGGAGCATATGGATAAATCGATGGCAGTTTCGCTTACGGGGGTGATTCGGATGGGTTGTCAGGCGTTGAGAAGGACCAAGTTGTAAGTGCTTATGGTGTTAGCCATTATCACTCCCCTGGGGTCTGTTCTCACACATCCCCATGTTGCATGGTAGCTGTTGAAGTCTTCAAAGAGGAGTATTTGCGAGGGCAGTTGGTTGAGCAATTCGGTCATTTGTGCTTCAGAGAGGTCATAGCTTCGTGATGAGTAAATGGATACCACTGTTATTGGCCTTGAGACGCATATCTTTACGGCGATAGCTTGGAGTTCTGTCCTCAGAGGAAGGGGGAGGTGAGGTACACTTTGGTGGATCATAAGCGGCACTACGCCGTGAGCAGTCACGTTGGTGTGGTCTTCGTGGCGGTGTATGATATATTGGGGGATTCTGAAGGTAGCGGTCCCTCGGAGTTTTATCTCTTGGAGGCCGATCACTAAAGGTTAATAGGTGGCGATTAAGGATAGTAATTCGTTTTTCTTGTTTTCGAGTTCCTGGCAGTTCCACTAGAGTATTTTGGTGTTCATTTTGAAGGCTGTTCGCACTCTGACTTTGATGATCTAGAGTGGTTGCGTGATTTGCTGGAGCTTTTGTGGTGTTCATGTTTTTGAGTTTGCCCAGGGGTTCCGGATCGGGAGTTTTCACGGGAGTGTCGGCCTTCGGTGGAAGGTGGTCTGCTGTGGTTGCTGCGGTCGCGGCTGCGTGTGCTCGTGTGGGAAGACGAGGGTGTGTGCTCTTTGTGTTTGCTTTGTGAGCGAGTGCGCTCTACTTCTGTGGTAGCCTTTTTTGTCTGCGTGGGTGGTTGTGTGGAGTGCGAAGTATTTGGGCCAGGTAAGATGACTGGTTGTACAGAGGTATCGCGTATGAGTTTTCGAGATAAGCGCCGTCAGCGAGGCCGTGATCGTTCTCGCTGGTGGCGTGTTCGTGAGTTGGGTTTGTTAACGGGGGCTCGTGTTCCTCGCAGTGTTTTTCCACAAATGGAGCCGCATTGGAAACAGGTGGAGGTAGTTCTGGGTATTTGTCTAGGCGGGTCGTGATCTTTTTGCTCAGTGGCGCCTGGGTATCGGAGGTTTCTTCATCTCTTTGCCTATTCGTTTCATAGTAGCGAGCCTTGCTGCGTGGTCGACTGCGGGGGATGCATGCATCTTGTCGTCCTCCTGGTTACCGCATAAATCATTTCTATGACTGTGGGTTTCTAGTGCGATGTTGTTCTGATGACGTGTAGATGTCGTCAGGGGAGTTTGGTTGGATTGTCGATTTGACTGCTTTGGCATAATTGAGGCGGTTTGGGTTATCGTTTTTCCAGATTCGGATGGCTTGTGTCCGTGTAACTCTACGTTCGTTTTATGTGACTGTTATTTCGTTTTGATCCATGTGTACTGGGCAGTCACGGTTGCCTGCCTCATGGAAGCATGAGCAGTGGTAGCATTTAGGGTAGCGGGCTGTGTGGTCTTTTCTGTCGTGCTCGCCAGCGCACTTCTTGCAACGTTGGGGTGTATGTGGCTGGCAGTGTGCGATAACGTGGCCGTATTCAAGGCATTTTTTGCACATTGGGGGCCATGTTGCAACTGGGTAGATTTTGGTTCTTCCTTGTTCGCCCGGGATTACTATGAACGCCGGTGCGTCGCTTCCCGGGAAGGTAACTTGGCACGCAGTATAACTTGCATTACGTGATTTTATCCATGCTGCTTGACGAACGTGTAACGGGAGGTGTATATAATTCATTTAAAACGCTTAAAGACGGATGTATTTCAACTGTAACTTTGAGTTTGTTTATATGGGTTTTCTTTTGTATAGCGTTACTTTGCTCACTTTCTACGACGTAGGCCAGACATTTATTTCCATGTCATTGAATTTCTTTCGGTTTTCCTTCTACTTGTACATCATCTCTATAAATGGATTAGTTGAAAAAGCAACATACTTTGCACCCTTGTCGTTGAACGTTATGAGGAAGTGGGTGGGAAATGGTGCCCGTCTCCTCTCCCGGGTAGGAGGGTAATTCTGGGAAGAGCGCATCGAGACTACAGCCTCTCGTCGCCCGCCCCCGTGATCTATCTGGTATTGGAGGATCGCTCTCTCCGTCTCCTCCTCTGAGCAATCTCTGTGTCCGGTGGGGTGTCCGTCTACTTTGCAATAAAAACAGTGCTGTTCCTCGGACTGGCCCGACTGGGGATCTTTCCGTTTGTCGTGGTCGTCCTGGGAGCAGTATGAGCATCTTTTCTTACCATTACAGTTTCCTCTCGTGTGTCCGTATTTCTCGCATTTATAAAATCGCATCGGACGTCTCTCAAATGGTGTAACCTTGGTTTTGGTGGGGCAGAAGGGAATGTCTAGAAATTTTAATGGAGTAGGGCAGTTGAATTTTAGTATTAGGGCTGTGGTAGTCTCTCTCTTTGGTGTGATACTCGGTGCGACCTTTGCTTCGACAACGCAGTCTTCGTATTGAACAATTCCAGTGATGAAATCCTCGATTTCCTCCTTCAGGATACCTTCAACGTAGATCAAACCTGAACTTGTAGAGAAAGTTGGGTGTGGCACTATTTTGCATGGCTTTTCAGAGTCTGGTTTCGGAGAAAATCATGTCACTTCGAATTTTTGTGTCTACTCTGATGGCAAAGCCTTCGTCGCCGCTGGTGGCGACGCTCGGGACTGGGCGGCCAGTGGAAGAGCCCAGCTCTTTTCGCAGAGTGTATGGACAAATATCCGGTCTGTCGTTGGCGTCGAACGTGATCTTCAGGTGTTCGGGAAAGATATGACTATTGTTGAACAAGTTGTGTTCATTGAATGGCGTGTATTGCTTCCTCCCTGAAGCCCTTGGGAGTGAAGAGTTGTCAAAGTTGTCGACGGACGTAGAGGTGGATGTATTTGCGTAAGTTGCGGGTTCTTCAGTTAGTTGGTTCTTTACTAATTCGTGGATAAGGAGAAAAATGGTCTTGACATGACCATCGAGTCTCGTTAGACGGTCGTCAATTGTGCTAGGTTCTGCGGCGAAAACTTCTGCTTCCTGTTCAGAGAGGTCGTCGCTTGGCTTAGTAGATTCCATATTTCCTGGACGTTACTGGTTAACTCGTCGATGCGGTTGTCTCAAGCACTTTAAGGTGGTGAGCGGAGTGGGGGGGGGGGGGCGGCTGAAGTCTCTTGGGCCCCAAAAGAGCCCGACGAGTCCCGGAGGGTAGCCCAAGTTCACCGAGTTTCCCGGGTCCTTCGAGTCCCCTCGTCTCGAATCATTTCGCTCAGTCTCGACTCGTCGCACGCAACTCGACTCGGCTCAACATCTTTCGACTGATCTCGACGCCCCTCGACCAGCCTTGACGCGGCTCTCCCCCTCTGTGCCAGTAATTCGTGGACTGTAATAACTAATTTTTCTACTGAAACCTTTCACATATATACAATTTTTTGTTTACGGCCTTCTCAGCGTAGGGTGGGGGAGTAGAGGTTCCAAGATTCAGAAGGGACGCATGAGGGTCGCAAAGTTTCTCAAGGGGTCCCAAAGGATCTCAAGGGTGACCAAAAGGGACCAGAAAGGTTAAAGTGGGTCCTTTAAGTCCCCCTGGTCTTCCAAGTCCACAGGGTTCCCAATCCCTCGGGTCCCTTGAATCCCACGGGCCCCACGAGTATCCCCCATTCTCTGGGTCACCTAGTCTCAACCAGCCTCGATATATAATAACAATACAAAATTTATAATCATAAAAAAGGGCACAGATAAATAATAGAGCCCACGAATTAAGTTGCAATAGAATACTTTTTGAAGTGTTAATGATCTGTAAAATGAATAATCATCCATCCACCTCAACAGACAAGGGGTGCTGACCACAACGCGGTGGAATTCACCAGTAGTAGATATAGGCGCAAGAACGGCGGCGCAAGAACGGCGGCGCAAGAACAGGGGCGCAAGAACGTGGGTGCAAAAACAGCAATGGGTAATTAGTGACTCTATTTTTGTTATTTTTTGTGGAGGATTTAGGATGTATGCTTTCAGGGAAGGAATTAGTTAGATAATAATTAGGTTATATGTTATTTATGAAGGAAATTAGATATAGGATGGGTAGATCTTTGAACCTTTTATCGAATGTATTGGTTAGGATATTTGTTATTTGTTATTTGTTAGTGACTCAGACGCTGTACTTCTCTGTCACTGTAGATATATATTAGGAGTGGATGTATGATTTTTGTGAAGGAATTAAGAGGTATATTATTTGTGAAGGTATTACGATAATTAGAATGTATGTTATTTATGAATGAATTAGATATAGGATGACTAGATATTTGAAGCTTTTTATCGAATGTATTGGTTATGGAGTATGTTATTTGATAGTGACTCGGACAGGCTGATGCATTTTTTTTTGCTTCATAGAGATTCCAAGAACGGAGGTTTTTTGTGACTCGGCTAATGCATTTGTTGGGTTCTTATCTCGAGTGGTGTCTTCTATTTAG
>SDVV010024702.1:0-12542 GCA_016164225.1 Gammarus roeselii
AATTGTTCTACTCATCCATCGCACAAACATTTTTCTGTGTAAGGGTTTTACAGCGCTGGGAGGGGGGAGCAGAGGTTCCAGGATTTAGAGGAGCCTCTTTAGGGTCCCACAGTTTCTCAAAAGGCGCTCAAAGGGTCTCAAGGGAGTCCTAAAAGGCCCCAGAAAGATCCAAGTGGACCACCCCAAATCCACCTGGTCTCCCAAGTCCCCCGGGTTCCCGAAACCCCGGGTCCTCGAGTCCCGCGGATCCCACGAGTACCTCCTCTCCCTGGGTCACCTTCTCTCAACCAACCTCGTTACATATAATAATAATGATAACAAATTCAAAATTTATCACCATGAAAAAAGGGCAGAGAAAAATAATAGAGCCCAAGCAAGAAGAAATAATAAAATACTAAAATAAAGTGTTAATGATCTATAAAATGAATAAGCATCCATCTACCGAAAGTTTTGTTCTGAAATGGTTCCGATGCTCGCATCACACAACTTGCCGTCACAATTCAATGATAAGTAGCTATGAACATAAATATCATTGAAATTATGTTTTATTATTCGTTTGTTTATCATCAGGAGCCCAGCTGTTGGTGGGCTGATGAATAACACGCCTTCAATTAACCTCACAGATCAGCCTTCAGATCGGCGGACAATGAAGGGCATAAAACTCCGTTTATTTTATAGTAGAATGAAGGGTATGAAACCCTGTTCATTTGTAATATTATTACTTAGCAGTCAGTGCTTTCAATCATGGTACATCGCACGATTGTGCTGTTCTTCACATTAAGTAAGATAACGAGTCTATTGATCAATCCATGGATGCCGTCAAATTTACAGGATTGATACAAAGGTCAAAAATGGACGGATGATTGTATAAAATTTACCACTCAAAAAAAAAAGACCTAACTGGCATAGATGGAGATGTACATGATCAAAATAAATTAACTACAACCGAGTGGTTGACTGTTAGTAAATTAGGCCTAGTTGAACACACTGGAGCTTGCATAGATGATTAACGACCTAAATGCATTCCTTTTCTTAAGAGGATGAGAATCAGAAGGAGTTACTTGGATAGATGACCTGAACAATGGTATTCCTACACTCTATGCATCACCAAGGCGATGCTTCTAATAGTAAAGAAGGAACACGGCATATTTCTCGCCAGTTCTACCCAGTACAATGTGGCTAAAGCAGACTATGAAATGAAGTCAATCCAATTCAAAGGTGGCCGGTCAACAGGCTGGATGGGCTTGGAGATTGGCTGTATAGGACCATAGCGCCGGTCAACAGGCTGGATGGGCTTGGAGATTGGCTGTATAGGACTATAGCGCCGGTCAACAGGCTGGATGGGCTTGGAGAGTGGCTGTATAGGACTATAGCGCCGGTCAACAGGCTAGATGGGCTTGGAGATTGGCTGTATAGGACTATAGCGCCGGTCAACAGGCTGGATGGGCTTGGAGATTGGCTGGATGGGCTTGGAGAGTGGCTGTATAGGACTATTGCGCCGGTCAACAGGCTGGATGGGCTTGGAGAGTGGCTGTATAGGGCTATAGCGCCGGTCAACAGGCTGGATGGGCTTGGAGAGTGGCTGTATAGGACCATAGCGCCGGTATTGCTAACGCGATATTAAGTCAATGTCCTTCCCGTGCCTAATGTCAAATAAGCAATTGATGGCTGGAGTGGCTTGGGCTCCTTAGTCGAGTACACAGTAAAGCAGAATAGTTTTATCCTTCAAGCTTCTCATAAAACAGAATACTCAAACGCGCCCGCTATCAGGACGGAAGAGCTCAAAAAACTCCAAGCGAAAGCCAATCAGCCGGAACAAATACGTGATTGGACAGTTCACATACATACACTACAATCTTACTGACTGTACAACAGTGTTATCTCTCACGTCAGTACGACACCAGTCTAGTGCAAATTATGCAAATCAATTGTCTAGGACTCCACGCATTCCCTATTTACTCATTAGCATTCATTAAAACATAAAATACATGATAATAAAGGCACTTATTAAAACCATCTATCAAATGCAATAAACTGAAGACTTATGAGACACGTAAGTAAAATAATTGCTGGAATCGTCTGGTAGTTGCATTACTTGCAATTGGCGAAAGTGCTGCCCTTCGCCAATTACATACATGTTCATATAACACAACATTTTTTTCCCAAAGCGCATGCCATGAAATGTGGTTCGTGAAGTAGACAGTATCCGCAAGAAGATATTCAAAAAATCATTTGAAGATGCTAGATTTGATTTGGGCCTCATTTCTACCAGAGCCTCAACGAAGAGGCTGTAAAAGCTTATCCAAGAGAACTTTGGCAATCGTGGTAATAAGCTGATTTACTGGAACAATTCTTATATCTGGTTCAATAGTATTTCCAAGCGGTGTTTTTTTGGAACAGTTTCAGTTTAATAAAATGTAAGAAAAAGTTTTTAACTTCTTTTTTTGGTATCTAAAGATTTTGTAGCGATTTGCATTTTTACCGACAAAGATACACGTCGAATTCACGGTCAATTTCTCGTCCTAATGCAAGTGCCAGGCAATTTCCAGACAAGGTAGGTTGCTACACCCTTGGGGATAGATGGACGAGTTTTCAATAATTTTAGTAGCTATCATCAATATTTTCCAGGATTGCCATATAATGCCAATATTTTTCTTGATTGGTGGCCTAGAAGAATAATTTCCAATAAAATAGGTTTTATATAAAAATAATGTGGAATTAAACATTAATTTTATTTTACATACACGAGAACCGCATCATTTTCATGACCGATCTACCTGACAATTTTATAGAAATACCTCAGAAAAATCAAATAATTGAAGTGCCTTGTCAAAATAGACCAAACGTATCGATTCAACATACTTTCAAATTTCTTCTAATAAACTGAACACAAAGGCAGAAAAAAATACTGCGGCTGGTACTGGTCAAAGAACCCTCACACGTAGAACCATCAAGCAGGGAGGCACTGTTTATGACGGCTGAATCGTTTCATTCCACAATTTTTTTAAGATCAAGAAGGATTTCAAAACTGAACTAAAACATGCCTTTTCCTACCTGCTGGCCGTCGCTAGCTGTCAAATAATTCGTCCAGGAGATAATAGGATTTAGGTTAGAATTCCAATTCAAAATTTTGTAACAATTGGAATTAAAATGTCATTGTAATTAATCCGTCAATCTGTTTCAACAAACAATGCATTGAATTACCCACACAATCAGAAAGTGCTCCCAGAAATGTCCTTATGTTTCTATATCTTCGCGAACTAAGCTAACCTCGAAATTGATTCAAGAAGTGCAATATTCTGCTACACGTTCTTTATGCAACAAACAATAACTTATTCATTCAACTTTTTTCCTCATTGCCTCACATTAGAATATTTCCCCAGTCATTGTTCAAGTCATTTTGCTATGTCAGCATCAGCGTACGATGAGCAAATTTGTTAGATTTTTTTACCACAACTTTTATTATGATTTGTCTTGATGGCACTGCTTGAGGCACAAATTCCTTCAACCCTTCCATAGTGTGAAATGACGGTGAAGCCAAGCCACGCAACGCCGAAGGCCGGGGTAAGCAGGTCAGTGGAAACGTTCCTTCAACCCTTGCATAGTGTGAAATGACGGTGAAGCCAAGCCACGCAACGCCGAAAACCAGGGTAAGCAGGTCAGTGGAAACACCTGTTTGTAGACTCGAAGACACAACTTCAGCGTCCGTAGGGAAGTCCTCGTGCGGTTGTTCGCAGACTCACGACAAGTCCATCTCGAGCAGATGAGCATTATGGACTCTAAGGACTTTCTTCACAGCTTTTAGCATAGCCACATGTACATTATTCCAGAGGACTTTTCTGCCGTTGATCTTGACTCTATTTGCGATAATGCAGCGGTAGACGGCGTCGAGAACATCGTAGTTCTTTGCGGCCGCAAGCCTGTGACAGGTCGCACTAACCTCCATGGCCAGGCTCATTGGGTACTGGCACCTCTTTATCAAATAGTAAACTCGCCCGTCGTTGGCGGACCAGTCCGAGAATTCTTTCTGTCGCGTCGAGCCATCCTTTTCATAGACGGTGAGTGCGTACTCGCTGCCCTCCCTGAAGAGGCGCTCCTCCTCTTCCTTGCTCATGCCATGCCCAATGCGACGGAGTTTATTGCCTTCTTCTGCTCGAATCCATTTGGCAGGAGTCAAGCAGGGCTCGGTTCTTCTAACCACCGCCTCCTTCTCTTCTTCATCACCATTGTCATCGGAAGCTGTCTCGGACAAACCAGAGTCATCACTCCCCACAGCTCCTTTTTTAGCCTTGTTTACATCATCATCGTCGTCACTCTCATCATGGTCATCGCTGGCACCTGAAACAGTATTGGATGAATCGGAGTCTTCGTTCTCCTGAGTTCCTTCTTTAACCTTGTTTTTATCAGTGTTACCGCCGTCATCAGCCTTGTCTGAACTGGGAATCCGCCAAGACCAATCAGACGAATTGGACGATGTTAAATGATTTTTCTTCTTCTTCGTAGATATATGAACAGGAGACACCATTTGCAGGCAAGAAAAAGCTTCAGCCGCAGATTGAGTCAAAGCTGCAGGTGCTTGTGCCACAGGTGATAACGACGCTACGGAAACCTCGGAACTGACCAATTTGAGTTTCTTGTCATTGTGGGAAGAAGGAGCTAGAGGATCTTCCGTCACAGGAGGAGCGACTCTAGGAGAGAGGGTTATTTCAGGTGACGAAGAAGGTAGAAGTAGAGCTTGTGCTCTCATCCCAGAGGGAGTCACGTTTCTAGAAGAGGTCACTCGTGGCGGCGCTGTATGCTTAATAGCCGCGGCAGCGACGGGGGTGAAAGGCAGGGCAGAGCTATACTGAGAGGCAGAAAACGCTGCCCTCAAAGACGTTGCAATCTCAAGTAAGCTGGACACCGAAGGAGCAACAGATGAAGATTTTTGTTGTTGCCGAGTCTCTAGGAGTCGGTGGTAGTATTCAGGCGAACTCTTGGGCGTAGGGGACTGAAAGTCCGACCGGCTATGATGGCTGATCCCTCTTCCTTCTCCTCTTATCTCGACACTCTTAATGGAGGACACAGTTTGTTTCTTGCTCGACTTCAATGACTTGTGGCTATGGTGGTGAGAGGCATTGAGCGCTGTACTTGCAGACGTGGCGTTTGCAACCTTGTTAGCCTTGTTTACATCTTCATCAGAGTAGTCACTCTCATCGGAGTCGTCACTTTCATCGGAGTCGTCACTCTCATCGGAGTCGTCACTCTCATCGGAAGCAGTAGTGGATGAATCAGAGTCTTCGTTCTCCTGAGTTCCTTCATTGGGCTTTTTTTTATCTGCATAACTATCATCGTCGTCGTCGTCGTCGTCGTCGTCGTCGTCGTCCGAGTCACTGTCGTCAGAGGAATCACTGTCATCATCGTCTTTCTCTTCCTCTGCGGCAGCTTCTTTAGAATCATTGCCAGCTACCGATAATATGTGGAACTTGTTCATATTTCCATTGAGACTCAAAGAGTCACTCTTGGTAGCAGCAGCTGTAGTAGTAGAAGCTACCGCACTCGTGATGGTGATGGCATTATCTATGGAAGCCGCGTACTTCATCTTTCTCATCTCCTTATTATAAGCCTCGTTTTGTGTGCTACTGACATTAGAAGTCACAAGAGATTCCCACTGAATCGATGTCTTTTCAATTTTCTCCGTAGACTTTTTTTTACACTTTTTTTTGCGCTCAGTTTTCAGTAGTTTTGAAGAAGGCTGTGCTGGGATATCCAGATCTTCAGAATCGCTCGTAAATGAACACTGATTCATGAGTTTGTCCAGTGCTTTGTTTCTTTGTCCAGTTGAGCTGTTGGTAGCGTTCGAATGATGGAGAGGCGAAGGAAACGAGCCGGAACTGGAAGAGGAACTGGAGCAGTCGCGAAACGATCTTAAGGGAGGAGGAGATGGACATCTCGATCTCGATCTTGAAACTGAACTGAAGAAGGATGATGAACTGGTTATCAGGAAGGGCCTTCCAGATGAACTTGATGTTAACAAAGGGAAAGGCGCAGCCGCGGAGTTAAGGGCATCTGGTGCTTGTGACACAGGTGGCAACGACTCTACCAAGATCTCACAACTGGTCATTTTCCGTTTCTTGTCATTCTGGGAAGAAGATGCTCGAGGATTGTTAGTTACAGGAGATCCGACTGTAGGAGAGAGTGTTCTAGGTAGCGAAGGAGGCAGAAATAGAGCTTGTGTCACCATCTTAGAGGAGGCAGCGGTTATCGAAGAGGCCACTCTAGGCGACGTTGCCAGCTTGTTAATCACTGCAGCAACGGGGACAGAAGGTGGTGTAGGGCTATAATTAAAGGTGTCCAACTCATGCGCATTCCCACGTGAGTTAGACGCCGATAGAGGAACCGACAAGGATTTTTTTTGTTGCTGAATCTGCAATTGTTGCTGGTGGTAGTAGGCAGGCGACCTCTTGGGCATCGGAGACTGAAGGTTTAATCTGCTGTGAAGGCTGCTCCCTCCTTCTCTCCATTCACTGGTCGAGAAGCCCGTAATAGGGGACAACATACGTTTCTTGCCCGACTTGAAGGATATGTGGCGCTGGTGATGAAAAGCACTTGTGTCGTTCTTAGCAGAAGGAAGTGACGAAGGCAAGCTAACGATGGGGATTTGATTATTGCTCGGCGACTTTGAAGATAAATGATGACGAGGATATATCGACGAGAAAATTAAGGCAGACGGCACAGCTGGATGCAACGCGCTTGTAAGGTATTCAGTAGTTGGTGGAGTAGGAGCTTGGACGGGGAAAGTGGTACTTACACAAGCAGGTGAGGACGCCCTCATAGTTAATGGATCTTTGCCGATCCTGGATCTGCCATTCACTGCGTCCGACGACTTGTGCTTCGGGAAGGAGCCGCTTCTCTTGCAGTCCTTTTTCCCGAGTCCACTAGAGGAAGTCGAGGACTTCTCATAGTGATGGTGACTCAAATCCTTTTTGTAGTTCGAAGCGCTGTTCAAGTCATGCTTCTTTGACTTGGACTTGTCACACCTACTATCCAGTGGCTTACATTTATTATCAACTACATCGTTTGTTGGAGGTTTCTCATCATGACTACTCATCTTGGTGCTGTGTTCGCCAGACTCTAAAAAGGACGAATTTATTTTGCTGGACGATTCCTTGTTTTTATTATCCTCAAAAATTGTTTCGTTCTTCTTCGGATTGTGCTTGATAGGGTCCTTTTTGCCCTCCGACTTGTCTTCGTGATGATGACGTCGGTGTTTTTCTTTGTCATCCTTCGTATCTCTGCTGTCACCTCTTCTTTTCTTCTTGTGGGAGTCTGTGTCTTTATTATAGGATTTACTACCCTCCTTATGACTGCCGCTCAAGCTCTTTTCCTTACCACTTGTTTTCTTATCATTGCCGTTCTCCTTTGACAAAGATGACCGCAACTTCTCTCTTTCCATACTGTTATCTTTCTTATTCTCATCGCGGCTGTGGTGACGATGTTCACGGCTGCTCGGTGACATGGACAGATGCTTGTCTTTTGAAAACAAATATTTACTATTGCCGTTTAAAAACGATGATTGGTTCTTCTTGACTGCCCTGCTGTCAATGCCTTTGTTGGAGGCGGAATCAGCGGTCACCTTGGTCTCACCGCCACGGGAGGGCTCAGCCTTTTTCTGAGTGATGAGGATGGTTGGCCCGAACACATCAGTGAAGATGTTTGGCTGCTCCATTTTCTGAAATGAAACTTTAGAACCGAATTCATTAGACTGTAGATTAGATAAGATTAGAGTGACAGGGATATCTATCATGATAAAGGTACCTTTTCTTCTTTCAGCGGACGTCAAATCAGCAGACAATGTAATAAATTGTGATAGATATCGATTATAATATTTATCCATACTCCTGTTCCAAATAGCCAGGTCAGTTTAGAATTTTGATAGACAGACCTCAGCTGCCGGAGCCTACCAGCTGGCCTAAGCAAAAGTGGCGAAGTTTTCGACGAGAATAACACACAAGTCTACCAGGAAACGATGTTGTCGGTTTCTCGCAGCTTTAGTGAGCTTAAGAAGCTTTCGATATTGCACGTACCAATGCAGCATTACCTCTCATAACTTGAACACGTTGTGAGTGAATGTTGATCGCACGTACCAATGCAGCTTTATCTCTCATAACTTGAACACGTTGCGAGTGAACGTTGATCGCACGTACCAATGCAGCATTATCTCTCATAACTTGAACACGTTGCGAGTGAATGTTGATCGCACGGACCAATGCAGCTTTATCTCTCATAACTTGAACACGTTGTGATTGAATGTTGATCGCACTTACCAATGCAGCATTATCTCATAACTTGAACTCGTTGTGAGTGAATGTTGATCGCACGTACCAATGCAGCATTATCGCTCATAACTTGAACAAGTTGTGAGTGAATGTTGATCGCACGTACCAATGCAGCTTTATCTCTCATAACTTGAACACGTTGTGAGTGAATGTTGATCGCACTTACCAATGCAGCATTATCTCTCATAACTTGAACTCGTTGTGAGTGAATGTTGATCGCCCGTACCAATGCAGCATTATCGCTCATAACTTGAACACGTTGTGAGTGAATGTTGATCGCACGCACCAATGCAACATTATCTCTTATAACTTGAACACGTTGCGAGTGAATGTTGGTCGCACGTACCAATGCAGCATTATCTCTCATAACTTGAACACGTTGTGGGTGAATGTTGATAGCACGTACCAACGCAGCATTATCTCATAACTTGAACACGTTGTGAGTGAATGTTGATCTCACGTACCAATGCAATATTATCTCTCATAACTTGAACACGTTGTGAGTGAATGATGATCTAACGTACCAATGCATTATTATCTCTCGTAACTTGAACACGTTGTGAGTGAATGTTGATCACACGTACCAATGCAGCATTATCTCTCATAACTTGAACACGTTGTGAGTGGATGTTGATCGCACGTACCAATGCAGCATTGTCTCTCAAAACTTGAACACGTTGTGAGTGAATGTTGATCGCATGTACCAATGCAGCAGTATCTCTCATAACTTGAACACGTTGTGAATGAATGTTGATCGCACGTACCAATGCAGCATTATCTCTCATAACTTGAACACGTCGTGAGTGAATGTTGATCGCACGTACCAATGCAGCACTATTTCTCATAAATTGAACACGTTGTGAGTGAATGTACCAATGCAGCATTATCTCATAACTTGAACACGTTGTGAGTGTATATTGATCGCACGTACCAATGCAGCATTTTCTCTCCTAACTTGAACACGTTGTGAGTGAATGTTGATCGCACTTACCAATGCAGCATTATTTCACATAACTTGAACTCGTTGTGAGTGAATGTTGATCGCACGTACCAATGCAGCATTATCTCTCAAAACTTGAACACGTTGTGAGTGAATGTTGATCGCACGTACCAATGCAGCATTATCTATCGTAATTTGAACACGTTGTGAATGAATGTTGATCTCACGTACCAATGCAGCATTATCTCTCATAACATGAACATGTTGTGAGTGAATTTGATCGCACGTACCAACGCAGCAGTATCTCTCATAACTTGGACACGTTGCGAGTGAATGTCGATCGCACGTACCAATGCAGCATTATCTCTCATAACTTGAACACGTTGTGAGTGAATGTTGATCGCACGTATCAGTGCAGCATTATCTCTCATAACGTGATCACGTTGTGAGTGGATGCTGATCGCACGTACCAATGCAGCATTATCTCTCATAACTTGAACTCGTTGTGAGTGAATGTTGATCGCACGTACCAATGCAGCATTATCTCTCATAACTTGAACACGTTGTGAGTGGATGTTGATCGCACGTACCAATGCAGCATTGTCTCTCAAAACTTGAACACGTTGCGAGTGAATGTTGATCGCATGTACCAATGCAGCAGTATCTCTCATAACTTGCACACGTTGTGAATGAATGTTGATCTCACGTACCAATGCAGCAGTATCTCTCATAATTTGAACACGTTGTGAATGAATGTTGATCGCACGTACCAATGCAGCATTATCTCTCATAACTTGAACACGTCGTGAGTGAATGTTGATCGCACGTACCAATGCAGCACTATTTCTCATAAATTGAACACGTTGTGAGTGAATGTACCAATGCAGCATTATCTCTCATAACTTGAACACGTTGTGAGTGGATGCTGATCGCACGTACCAATGCAGCATTATCTCTCATAACTTGAACTCTTTGTGAGTGAATGTTGATCGCACGTACCAATGCAGCATTATCTCTCATAACTTGAACACGTTGCGAGTGAATGTTGATCGCACGTAACAATGCAGCATAATCTCTCATAACTTGAACACGTCGTGAGTGAATGTTGATCACACGTGCCAATGCAGCATTATTCCTCATAAATTGAACACGTTGTGAGTGAATGTTGAACGCACGTACCAATGCAGTATTATCTCTCATAACTTGAACACATTGCGAGTGAATGTTGATCGCACGTACCAATGCAGCATTATCTATCGTAATTTGAACACGTTGTGAGTGAATGTTGATCGCACGTACCAATGCAGCACTATCTCATGACTTGAACACGTTGTGAGTGAATGTTGATCGCACGTACCAATGCAGCATCATCTCTCGTAACTTGAACGTTGTGAGTGAATGTTGATCGCGCGTACCAATGCAGCATTATCTCTCATAACTTGATTACGTTGTGGGTGAATGTTGATCGCACGTACCAATGCAGCATTATCTCTCATAACTTGAACACGTTGTGAGTGAATGTTGATCGCACGTACCAATGCAGCATTATCTCTCATAACTTGAACACGTTGTGAGTGAATGTTGATTCAATGCTGATTTTGGTGCTACATTTATTCACCATTGTGTAGTCAAAATAGGGGTAGTGAAAATGCGGCTCTGCTGCATAAACATAATAAACGTGTAATGTGTCCGAAAAATAGTTTTTGATTCGGTGTCCATTCAACATGATACAATTTTGATTTTATAGGTCCACTAGGGTTTAAAACTTCCATTATCGGATATATGAGTTATAAACTTGGATTCATCAGTTCGTGATTGTGTCGTCTAATCCGTTAGTTTAAGTTTGATTCGTTGATTCTACTTCACAAGGGAGTCCTCCTAGCTTTATTTGCCCTCAGGTCTTCGTCAGACCAACGAGAATAACGCAATTTCTGCACACAATATTGGCATTTGGGATGACGTCAGTCCCCGGACCAACTGCTGCTAAAAATATTAAATTCTGTCGCCGTCCAGACACCGTCAAATATAATGAGGGAACGAGCGTGTATCAGCTGCAGGTACGAGTATGAAGGAACGAGCGTATACCAGCTGCCGGTATGACTATGAGGGGACGAGCGTGTACCAGCTGCCGGTATGACTATGAGGGGACGAGCGTGTACCAGCTGCCGGTATGACTATGAGGGGACGAGCGTGTACCAGCTGCCGGTATGACTATGAGGGGACGAGCGTGTATCAACTGCAGGTACGAGTATGAAGGAACGAGCGTGTACCAGCTGCGGTATGATTGAGGGGACGAGCGTGTACCAGCTGCCGGTAAGAGTAGTGACACTGCATCATTTTATCAGTATCTTAAGCTGGTCATCTCAAACTCGCTCATCAGCAGTCCATTCGAAATGAGGTCGAACACTGACTCGTCCACATGACGCTTACACTGCCATGCTACTGAACATGTGTAATGACATGTGTAAGGACTTCTATCATGTGCAATATAATTTTGTGTAATATCAACAATGGAGCAAAGATGGAGCTAAAAGTAGTAACTAATTCAGACATTTTTGTGTGTTCCGAGCTCATGCAGGTTTGGGGAAACATCACATTTGCTTGACCAGTAAACCACGTGTTCAAATTTATTGCGTCATCTCGATTGGATTAATTTCTCATGGAACCATTTTCCGAACTTATAAAGCATATCTGTGGTGGCCATTTTGTTATTTTAGTGTGCATGCAGTATAATGGCGCAGTGAAAATGAACAACGATTGGACAAACGGCATTCGAGATTTAACCCTTTGAAGTTGACGGCTGTTGGCTCCATGAACGGTTCTTCACCAATACCAAGGAATGTGAACCAATATTAGGCCATCACAAGGAAGGAAGAGAGTTCATGACGTCACAAACCTTTAACTTCAGGAGGTAAAATCTCATAAACCGTTCGTCCAATTGATCTTACATTTTCTCTGCATAACTTTATTCCCATACTGATACAGGGACAGAAGCAAGGCTGGATCCCCGAGAAGTACGGTGGCCAAAAGCAAGATGATCCTCACGTACTCTCATGCATCCACACACATAGCTAGCCGATCCTCACGTACTCTCATGCATCCACACACATAGCTAGCCGATCCTCACGTACTCTCATGCATCCACACACATAGCTAGACGATATCCTCACATACTCTCATGCATCCACACACATAGCTAGACGATATCCTCACGTACTCTCATGCATCCACACACATAGCTAGCCGATCCTCACGTACTCTCATGCATCCACACACATAGCTAG
>SDVV010024703.1:0-12542 GCA_016164225.1 Gammarus roeselii
CACGTGAAAGTATCTGGGCTTACTAATTGAATCTTAACGATGAGTCCTGATGAATCTCTGAAAATAAATATATACAATGGAGAAAAGCGGATGGATTTAATCAAATAATTTCGATTGTGCTATAAAATACCATGTATGAACTATGGTCTTCACTTATAAAGAGAAAGATGTCAAAATCTACGTATGATAACGATCGAGCTAGGATATCTTATTGCAACGGTAACAACATCGTTCACGACACATACAGCCAACATAATATGTACCATAACATCATACCGTGCGAAATAATCCAATCAAATAACCCAATACAATAATAATCACCGTTTACAAGAGCTATCAACAAACAATCAATAACCAGGGTCTTTTCTGTCTCCCTCCCTCCGGGGGTTCTCGCAGTACCTGAAGTAATTAACTTGACCACAAGAGTAACTGATTCGCCTACCAGTTCTTAGTAATTACAATGTCCGAGCTAGATGAGGCTAAGTCGGACACACAATGTAATTAGATACATCCTGACCCTTACATTGTATGATTTGCGTCTCGTACCCCCGAAAAGTAATTAAATGGACCTACGAGTTATTGATAATTACAATGAGCGAGTTATATAGGGACTAAGTCAGACACAATGTAATTAGATACTTTCTAACCATTACATTGTCCCAATTACGTTTTGCAGTCATTATAGCTACTGATAAGTCCGGTTGCTTTTTTGTAGCGAGTCTCCTGGGCTGCAATATGAGGTCGCCATGTGAGTTTAGGGTCCCACACAAGACCAAGGAATTTCATCGATTCCTCGTATACTAGCGGAGTTTTGTTCAGCGTTAGGGCTGGTTTAAGGTGTAAGCCGGGCACAAGAGTAGAGTGCATGCTTTTCGTTTTGGAGAGCGAGAATCTGAACCCGTTTAAGGAGGCCCAGTTTCCGCCTAGGTTTAGATATATCTGGAGTTCGTGTTGAATTGTTAAGGGGCTAGGGTGCCTGTAGCTTATTTGTAAGTGGTCCACGTATACTGATGAAAGCAACCTTCCGTCGAGCGGGAGAATGTCTGCTATCTGCTCGATTTTGAGTATAAAAAGAGTAACATTGAGGACGCTTCCTTGGGGGACGCCCATTTCTTGCGGATAGGATGGTGACAGGGTGTCGCCGACCTCAACCCTGAAGGTGCGATTTTGCAAGAATTGGATATAACGTGGTAAGTGGCCTCTCAGCCCTCTGCGGTGGGGATCCTTCATGATGCTATATTTCCAAGAAGTATCGTATGCTTTTTCCGCGTCTAAAAAAATAGTAACCACGTGTTCCCTTCGGACAGAGGCCTATCTAATGTCAGATTCCAGCCTTACAAGGTGGTCCGTCGTAGAGTGGCGCTTGCAGCAGCCACACTGGATGCTGTTCAGGCCTGCATGCATATCAAGGTAGTCGACAAGGCGCGTATTAATCATTCTCTCCATGGTCTTGCTGAGGACGCTGGTATGAGCGATAGTTATGTGGGTCTCCGTGGAATTTCTCGGGTTTGGGTATTGAGCTTATTATAGATTTCCGCCATTAATTGAAAAAAATTGAGTTTGAATACAGTGTTGAACACTTTTAATAAGTGCTCACGGGCGCCATCTGGGAGATATTTGATCATGTTGATGTGTACCCGGTCTAGCCCAGGTGAAGTTTCACGTTTATGGTCTAGAGCGCTTTATAGTTCGAGGAGGGAGAAAGGTTTGATGTAGGCCTCTTCGTTTCTAAAAGTAAAGTCAAGATGTTGGCTTTCTCGCAAGTCTTTCTCCCGTTGGAAAGTGACTTCTTCTTGTTGATTGCAAAATCTGGCTAAACGTCTGAGCTAGTTTGTTAGTGATTTCCGCGTGAGAAGAACAAGTTCTGCAAGGCATGGTATAGCTTTTCACGCTTATCTCTAGTTTCTTGCACCTCTCGGCACCACCATGTTTTCGGAAAGAAGGTTGAAGGTGCATATTGGGGGATGCTTGCCTCGGCTGCAGCTTGAAACTTTTCGTATAGTTGGACGATGATTTCGTGTTCCGAAATGTTTTCGGGGATGTTGTCCATATCACTCCACGGGATGTGTGCTGAGTATACTACCAAGCTGGCTTTCCGATAGTTGAATCGAAGTTCTTGTGGGGCAGGGTTTCTAAGTTGGTTGGTAAGAAGCGATATGATGACTGGGTTATGCTCGCTGTTGTGTGTTGAAAGCAAAACCCCCAAACGGGTGGGGGAGCATATGGATAAGTCGACGGCAGTTTCACTTTCGGGGGTGATTCGTGTGGGTCGTCCGTCGTTAAGAAGGACCAGGTTGTGAGTGTTTATTGTGTTAGCCATTATCACTCCCCTGGGGTCTGTTCTCACGCATCCCCATGTTTCATGGTAGCTGTTGATGTCTCCAAGGAGGAGTATTGGTGAGGGCAGTTGGTTTAGCAATTCGGTCATTAGTACTTCCGAGAGGTCGTGGCTTCGTGATGAGTAGATGGATACCACTGTTATTGGCCTTGAGACGCATATATTTATAGCGATAGCTTGGAGTTCTGTCCTCATGGGAAGGGAGAGGTGAGGTACACTTTGGTCGATCATAAGTGCCACTCCGCCGTGAGCAGTCACGTTGGTGTGGCCTTTGCGACGATGTATGATATATTGGGGGATTCTGAAGTTAGCGGTCTCTCAGAGTTTGATCTCTTGGAGCTCTATCACCAGAGGCTTATGAGTGGTGATTAAGGATAGTAATTCGTCTTTCTTGTTTCCGAGTACCTGGCAGTTCCACTGGAGTATTTTGTTGATCATTTTGAAGGCCGTTGGCACTCTGACCTTGATGATCTAGAGTGGTCGAGTGATTTGCTGGAGCTTATGTGGTGCTCACGCTTTTGAGTTTGCCCGGGGGTTTCGGGTCGGGAGTGTTCACGGGAGTGTCTGCATTTGGTGGAAGGTAGTCTGCTGCGGTCGCGGCTGCGAGTGCTCTTGTGGGAAGACGAGGGTGTGTGCTCTTTGTGTTTGCTTTGTCAGCGAGTGCGCTCTTCTTCTGTGGTAGTACTTTTCCTCTGTGTGGGTGGTTGTGTGGAGTGCGAGGTATTTGGGCCAGGTAAGATGACTGGTTGTGCAGAGGTCTCGCGTATGTTAACGGGGGATCTTGTCCCTCGCAGTGATTTTCCATGAATGGAGCCGCATTTGAGACAGGTGAAGGTAGTTCTGGGTTTTGTCCCTGGCGGGCCGTTATTTGAGAGTTGTAACTGATATATTTGCTCAGTGGCGCCTGGATATAGCAGGTTTCTTCATCTTTGCCTTTTCATTTTCAAAGTAGTGAGCCTTGCTGCGTGGTCGACTGCGGGGGATGCGTCCATCTCGTCGTCCTCCTTGTCTTTGCATAAATCATTTCTAGGACTGTGCGTCTCTGGTGCGGGGGCGGTCGCTGCGCTGCGTGAGGAAGCACTGCAGCCAGATAGGAGTGTTGGGGTCTTGTTACGATGTTGTTCTGATGATGAGTGGATGTCGTCGGGGGAGTTTGGTTGGATTGTCAATTTGACTGATTTGGCATAATTGAGGCGGTTTGGGTTATTGTCTTTCCAAATTTGGATGGCATGTTTTCGTGTAACTCTGCGTTCGTTGTGTGATTATTTCTTTTTGATCCAGGTGTACTGGGCAGTCGCGGTCGCCTGCCTTATGGGAGCATGAGCAGTGGTAGCATTTAGGGTGGCGGGCTGTGCGGTCTTTTCTGTCGTGCTCGCATGCGCACTTCTTGCAACGTTGGGGTGTTTGTGACTGGCAGTATGCGATGACGTGGCCGTATTCAAGATTTTTTATTGCACATTGGAGGCCATGTTGCAACTGGGTAAGTTTTGATTCTTCCTTGTTTACCCGGGATTACTATGAATTCCGGTGCGTCGTGTCCTGGGAAGGTAATTTCGTATGCAGTAGAACATGCGTAACGTGATATCATCCATATTGCTTGACGGACTACGGTAACTCCGTAATCTTCAGCTAGACCTTCAGCAAAAGCACTGAGATCGGTTGTAGGCGTGTAACGGGAGGCGTAAATAATTAGTTTGGTATCGTTGAAGGACGGATGTATTTTCCCCTGTAACTTTGATTTTGTTTATGTGGGTTATCTCTTGTACGGCGTTACTTTGCTCACGTTCTTCGACATGGGCCAGATATTTATTTCCCTGTCGTTGAACTTCTTACGGTTTTCCAACAAGATGTTCGGTGAGTGACTTCTTCATTATAAATGGATTAGTTGAAAAGGCAACTTTGCTTGCACCGCTTTCGTTGAACGTTATGAGGAAGTGGGTGGGGAATTGTGCCGGTCTCCTCTCCCGGGTAGGAGGGTCATTCTGGGGAGAGCGCATCGAGACTACAGCCTCTCGTCGCCCGACCCCGTGATCTATCTGGTATTGGAGGATCGTTCGCTCGGTCTCCTCCTCTGGGCAATCCCTGTGTCCGTCTACTTTGCAATAAAACAGTGCTGTTCTTCGGACTGGCACGACTAGGTTTCTTCCCGTTTGTTGTGGTGGTCCTGGGAGCAGTGTGAGCATCGGTTTTACCATTGCAGTTTCTTCTCGTGTGTCCGTATTTCTGGCATTTATAACATCGCATCAGACGCCTCTCAAATGGTGTAACCTTATATTTGGTGGCGCAGAAGGGGATGTCTAGATATTTTAATGGAGTAGGGCAGTTGGATTTAAGTATTAAGGCTGTGGTAGTCTCTCTCCTTGGTGTGATCTTCGGTGCGACCTTTGCTTCGACAACATAGTCTTCGTATTGAACGAGTCCAGTAAAAGAGCCCATCTCTTTTCGCAGAGTGTATGGACAAATATCCGGTCTGTCGTTGGCATCAAACGTGATCTTCAGGTGTTTGGGAGAGGTAGGACTATTGTTGATTAAGTTGTGTTCATCGGATGGCGTGTATTGCTTCCTCCTTGCAGCCCTTGGAGCTCGGTTGGGGTTTTTGTGGGGTGAAGAGTAGTCGAAGTTGTCGTCGGACGTAAAGGTGGAGATACTTGTGTAAGTTGCGGGTTCTCTAGTTAGTTGGTTCTTTACTAGTTCGTGGATATAGAGAAAAATGGTCATGACGTGATACCTGAGTCTCGTTAGACGGTCGTCAATTGTGGTAAGTTCTGCGGCGAACACTTCTGCTTCCTGCTCAGAGAGGCCGGTCACTTGGCTTAGCAGATTCAATATTTCCTGGACGTTCCTGGTCAACTCGTCGATGCGGCGTCCCTCCGGTCGTCTTCCGCCGAGTTGGCGCTGGTCATCTTGAAGATGCTGACGTTCTTGGTCGTTGGAATCTTGGTCTTTGGCACTCTGGAGGGGATGCTGGTCCGTCCTAAATGGAGTTTCTTTCTACTCCCCATCGGCCCCCTGGTTCGCGCCAGGACCCAGGGGGCTCACTCTTGCTAGAATATTAGCTGGCTATAATGACTCTACAGTTAACGTTACACGACCACCAATATAAGGGCAAAACGAACGTGCGGTTTAAGGTCCCAGCACAAACTGGAGACCAACCTGTGGTATCTAGAGGATTCTCTGGTAAAGTTAGTATACGGCACGGGAACAAGCGATTTCCTGCGACGGAGAGGTGTGCCGGCGATGTGTGACGGAGAGGTGTGACAGAGAAGTACGAGTCACTAGGAACTAGAGATCTCAAGAGGCAATCTCTGCCCATCCTTCAATTTGCATTGAAGTGAACCTCCAGTCACACAGACTCGAAAGAGGCCTTTGTGTGCTGCAGAGAAACATCTTGGTTCTGTAACCGTCGAGGGATTTCATTTCTCTCCCCCACCCCTTTGTTGAGGGTGGGGGTTGTGTGGCGAGAGGCCTCTGCTTCGGCTGTCCATGCCTTACAAGGGACCGGTGTGATGGGGCAGGGCTCTCTCCTGTCACTTTGATTTTCTCACCCTGGGCACGTGGCCAGCTTCTCTCGGATCGGCCTATTGCCTGACCCTTCTATCCGATCTAGCTTTGTCGTGTGGGGCTGGTGTGATAGTCGTAGCTGTGGATGCTGACATTTCTGGGGTTGTACAGGGGGTTCCCTGTTTGACCCACGTGCGCTGCACGGGGGTTGCCTTTCCCTCAGTCATTGCTTCCAGGGCTGTTCCCACCATCTCCGCAGCAGGGTTTGAGATGCCAGTGGGGCATTGGGAGCTGCACAGGGCAAGTCCTGCTAGTCTGTCGTGTCCGACAAGGCCACCGACAGACTAGCAGGACTGGAGAGCCTCCTTCGCTCTCCAGTCAGTCTTAAATGCCTTTGCTATTATTACTGATAGTCTAGTTCAGGGAGGATCCGGTCAAGCCTACGCTTGGAAATGTCCACCGATTCGCTTGCAGTCACTGCTGGCGGAAGTTTATTCGAAACGTTGATGATTTTGTAGGTCATCAGGTCACCGCAGGGTCGGGTGTGGAATCTCATGGGTTGGAGTTTCAACCAGTGATTCCTGGTGGGGTGGTCATTTAACGTAAAGAGGTTTCTGTACTCCACGTAATTGAAGCCTTCCAGGATTTTAAAGGTTACAATGAGCTGTCCTCGAAGCCTACGCTTCTTGAGGGTGTAAAGGTTCAGTTCATTTAATCTTCTCTGATACCCCATGTGCCTGATGGATGAGATCATCTTTGTTGCCCTAGCCTGTAACTTTTCCAGTCTCTTGATGTCTTGGATCAGGGTGGGAGACTAGAATTGGACGGCATACCCCAATAGTGGTCTAACTAGGGCGTTGTACAGGGTTATGATTATGTCCTTGTCCCTTTACTTGAATGGCATCCCGATGTATCCAAGGATTTTGTTTGTATTTTTCTAAACTTCAGCGCACTGCCTGGAGAACTTCAGGTCGGTGCTAATAAAGACTTACGTCTTTTCTAAGTTGGTGGTCAGGATCGGACTGCCCAAAAGGGAGTAGTTCGCCGATCCGTTTGCTCTGCCGATGTGCATGACTGTGCACTTGACCGTGTTGAATAGCATCTGCCAAGCCTCGACCATTCCCCGATTTTGTCAAGATCCTGCTGCAGGTACCCGACAGCTGGGGGGGGGGGGTTTGAAACGTTTGCTCCTAGTTAGGTGTCATCAGCAAAATTTGATACTTTGCTCATGAGGCCTGCGTCTAGGTAATTTATGTAAATGAGGAACAGGAGTGTGGGCCTAGGACTGATCCTTGGGGGACACTGCTTTTGACCGGGGCCCACGGACAGCTTTCACCATTGATCACCACTCGCTGCCTCCTGTCTGAAATCCAGTGTTCTATCAATTCCGAGATTCTTCCCACAACTCCAAGAGCTCTCAGTTTGGTGAGGAGTCTCTTATGAGGGACCTTGTAGAATGCCTTCTTGAAATCAAAATACAGAATATCGATGGCCCTCGAGTCGTCTGACCAACCTGTGGAAGAATTCCACAGGTTGGTCAGGCATGATCTCTTACATCGAAAACCATGCTGACTGTTCTCTAGGAGATTGTTCGCCTCCAGATTGTTTACTATTTGATCTGCGATAATGGACTCCAACATTTAACCCACAACTGATGTGAAGCTGATGGGCCTGTAGTTTCCCGGGAGATTTTTTGGCCCCTTCTTGTCGATAGGGGTAACGTCGGCTATCTTCATGTCCTCGAGAACCACACTCTCTTCCAGCGATTGGATGAATACCACCAGGAGATGGGGGCAATTTAGTCGACAGCCTTTATTACTCTCGGGAGGAACCCGTCGGAGCCTGTAGATTTGTTAGCTTTCAGCTTTTTGATTTTCCCTACTATCTCTGCGGCTGTGCATTGGATGTCCTCCAAGGGATGCATCCCCCGGTACCTAATGGAGAGTTCCGGGATTGCATGTTCACTCACTTTGGTGAACACGCTAACAAAGTACTGGTTAAGTACCTCTGCTATCTCCGCATTTGTAGTGGTCAGAGTTCCTTGGTCCATGGTAAGTGGGCCGATGGAAGCTCTGATGGGTTTCCTACTGTTTACGTGGCTGAAGAACTCTTTCTGGTTGCGTTTGCAGGCAGCTGCAACTCGGCGTTCTACGTTGTGTTGGGCTACTCTAATCCGTCTCTTCATCACTCTACACTGTTCCCTGTGTTCGCTTCCCAATCGGTCCGAAGGGTTTTGTTTCCAGCGCCTGTATGCATGGTCTTTGGTAGGCATGGCTGATGGGATGCCTCTGTTAAATCACTTAGGGTGTGGCTTTGGGTCAGCTCGCCCTTCCTTGATTGGGATGCAGCCTGCCTGGCTGTCCAGGTATTTGGTTGTATAATCCGTCCCGGATGCCTCAACTGATTCCAGCCTGGTGGGTTGGCAGTTGCTAAGGCCCCTTTTCAACTTAACGAAGTCAGCTCGTAGGAAGTAGAGCCTTCATTTACCGTTGGAAATTTCTCGGTTTGTTGGCACGTGGATGACGCACCTAACCACATTGTGGTCGCTGGTGCCCAAGGGTTCATTTACAGTGGCATGGGTAACCAGGCTTTCTTCCGTAACAAATATCAAGTCTTCGAAGCTGTTACCCCTGGTGGGTTTGTCAACCAGTTGTTCCAAAAAGTTATTTTGGCGAAATCGACTAGTCTGTTCCCCTCCAGGACGACAGCTGATTAGAAAATGACTTCGTGTTCACGAGAATGATAGCAAATTTGTTGCTACAAAACGATGCCAATTCTGCCTAAACATGAATTAAAGAAGCGCTCCAATTAGTTACTTTAAAACTCGTTTGTGAATTACTCATCTGCCAAAAAATGTTTTACTCAATAACTCATCAGCAAACAACTATGTTTATACTCATTCAGACATATTCTTCGGAAGTAACTTCGCTACTAACAACTTGTTTTCACTCATTCGAATGTAGATTCCTGATCTGTGAAAACCTTTATTTCCACACTTTCTGTTCACTAAATATGATGAACTCGATCCAACACGCCATCTTGAGCTGTAGCTAAATGGAATCGCAATGGAAAAGTGGCATTTTCTAAGTAAATGAATAGACAATGCGGTGATGGAAATAAAATAAATACTCATTTTAATCATTTCACGAATTGCTTTTGTAGCTAAATGAAGAGAACAGCGTCGTCAAATACCATCAAAGTTTGCTCCTGTAGCTAAATGAAGAGAACTGAGTCAAATACCATCAAAGTTTGCTCTTGTAGCTAAATGAAGAGAACAGAGTCAAATACCATCAAAGTTTGCTCTTGTAGCTAAATGAAGAGAACTGAGTCAAATACCATCAAAGTTTGCTCTTGTAGCTAAATGAAGAGAGCTGAGTCAAATACCATCAAAGTTTGCTCTTGTAGCTAAATGAAGAGAACAGCGTCAAATACCATCAAAGTTTGCTCCTGTAGCTAAATGAAGAGAACCGAGTCAAATACTATCAAAGTTTGCTCTTGTAGCTAAATGAAGAGAACAGAGTCAAATACCATCAAAGTTTGCTCATGTAACTAAATGAAGAGAACAGAGTCAAATACCCTGTAAGTTTGCTCCTGTAGCTAAATGAAGAGAACAGAGTCAAATACCATCAAAGTTTGCTCTTGTAGCTAAATGAAGAGAACAGAGTCAAATACCATCAAAGTTTGCTCATGTAACTACATGAAGAGAACAGAGTCCAATACCATCAAAGTTTGCACCTGTAGCTAAATGAAGAGAACAGAGTCAAATACCATCAAAGTTTGCTCTTGTAGCTAAATGAAGAGAACAGAGTCAAATACCATCAAAGTTTGCTCTTGTAACTAAATGAAGAGAACTGAGTCCAATACCATCAAAGTTTGCACTTGTAGCTAAATGAAGAGAACAGAGTCAAATACGATCAAAGTTTGCTCCTGTAGCTAAATGAAGAGAACAGAGACAGATACCATCAAAGTTTGCTCTTGTAGCTAAATGAAGAGAACAGAGTCAAATACCATCATAGTTTGCTCTTGTAGCTAAATGAAGAGAACAGAGTCAAACACCACCAAAGTTTGCTCTTGTAGCTAAATGAAGAGAACAGAGTCAAATACCATCAAAGTTTGCTCTTGTAGCTAAATGAAGAGAACAGAGTCAAATACCATCAGAGTTTGCTCTTATAGCTAAATGAAGAGAACAGAGTCAAATACCCTCAAAGTTTGCTCTTGTAGCTAAATGAAGAGAACAGAGTCAAATACCATTAAAGTTTTACGAAATCAAAGTTTAAAATCTCATTGGCGTAGCGCCTCAAGTAACCTATTAGAGAGGTGGCGATGGCATTGGTACTATCGATCCTTTCATAGAGAAGCTGCCAGTAATGACAAGCAAAGATAGGATGGTAGATAACTAGGCATCATTCGCAGCCTCGGAACGGTGTGCCTCCGTGCATTATTCTTGATATGTAAAGAGGAATCTTACTCGTCGAGCGCAATCAACTATGATAATTTGATAAATTACCACTTCAGTCCGGACTTGCAACCAATTTTCCGGCAAGTGTGATTTCTTCCGAGTCAAGGGATGCGAGTAGCGTTCAGACACTCGCGACGGTTGCAACCCCCAAACCACAGAATGCGAGGCATAATCGCGAGCCCTTGGCTGAAGGGATTCTCTCGCGGTGCCACTAAACTGCACATTGCTGTTCATGAAAAATCGTCAACATTTAAAGTATCACATCCGCATAAGAAGTGTGCAACGTGAGCGCAGAAATGATGTGCGGAACACGACCGACAACGGAAAATAATTACGTGAAACTCTGAGTATATATTTATCTGAGCAGCAAAATAATAAAATGCTTGTCAAATCTGTAGTATGTTGGGGTATCACCGCTATAAAGCGTATTAAAGGGTGGTTTAGAGCAGCTATTTGGAAGAAAAGAAGGAATGGAAAATGTCGACGTCGAACAATGTGATTGATGCTGTATTTCAAGTAAGCCGCAGAACGTCCTTCAAGTGTTTCTGGCGAAGTCTTGGCATCTTTAAATACAGCTCTTGTACATGGCGTATGGAACTGGACTGGGAAAATAGCTCTACGTCGCAGAGGCAGTATCGGAATGAGCCAAAAAGTTTCCACGTTCTGAGCTGAATGAAAAAAATGCACGGACAAATTTCGCAAAAGGCCGACAGGGAGCACAGGCCGACAGGGAGCTTTGCACATGCTGACAGGGAGCTTTGCACATGCTGACAGGGAGCTTTGCACATGCCGACAGGGAGCTTTGCACATGCCGACAGGGAGCTTAGCACATGCCGACAGGGAGCTTTGCACATGCCGACAGGGAGCTTTGCACATGCCGACAGGGAGCACATGCCGACAGGGAGCTTTGCACATGCCGACAGGGAGCTTTGCACATGCCGACAGGGAGCTTTGCACATGCCGACAGGGAGCTTTGCACATGCCGACAGGGAGCTTTGCACATGCTGACAGGGAGCTTTGCACAGGCCGACAGGGAGCTTTGCACATGCTGACAGGAAGCTTTGCACATGGTACTTGTCTTAGCCATCTCAAGCGTCAATTGAATTGTGAATCAAGCGTCACAACTCAATATTGGTGATCCCACAACATTATGAATGCAGTGTCTCGTGGCGCGAAGAGCCTGCTAAGTTTATTAGGTCAGGGCACAATTTACAATACACCGAAGTCTCGGCATCGATGGAATCAGTCTTATTTTTAGCAGCAATGGTCATAAAAACGTCGTTACCAGAAATGCAGTTGTAAATTTTCGTCAAGTGTGTTTGAGCATACGTATTTTTTATTATAAAAAATGTGCGCATAATTGGTATTTATGTCTCCCAGCCTCAACAGGGGCGCGAAAACCTTAGTGTTTCACAGTGCCGTAGTTTTATTCCAGGCGATGATAGAGATGTGTGCTACATTATGTCTCCCAGCAATAGCAGGGGCGAAGACCTTAGTGTTTCACAGTGCCGTCATTTTATTCCAGGCGATGACAGAGATGTGTGCAACATTATGTCTCCCAGCCCTAACAGGGGCACGAAGACCTTAGTGTTTCACAGTGCCGTCGTTTTATTCCAGGCGATGATAGAGATGTGTGCTACATTATGCCTCCCAGCCCTAACAAGGGCGAAGACCTTAGTGTTTCACAGTGCCGTCGTTTTATTCCAGACGATGATAGAGATGTGTGCTACGTTATGTCTCCCAGCCCTAACAGGGGCGAAGACCTTAGTTTCACAGTGCCGTCGTTTTATTCTAGGCGGGGATAGAGATGTGTGCTACATTATGTATCCCAGCCCTAGCAGGGGCGAAGACCTTAGTTTTTCACAGTGCCGTCGTTTTATTTCAGGCGATGATAGAGATGTGTGCTACATTATGTCTCCCAGCCCTAACAGGGGCGAAGACCTTAGTGTTTCACAGTGCCGTAATTTTATTCCAGGCGATGATAGAGATGTGTGCAACATTATGTCTCCCAGCCCTAGCAGAGGCAAAGACCTTAGTGTTTCACAGTGCCGTCGTTTTATTCCAGGCGATGATAGAGATGTGTGCTACATTATGTCTCCCAGCCCCAACAGGGACGCGAAAACCTTAGTGTTTCACAGTGCCGTAGTTTTATTCCAGGCGATGATAGAGATGTGTGCTACATTATGTCTCCCAGCCCTAGCAGGGGCGAAGACCTTAGTGTTTCACAGTGCCGTCGTTTTATTC
>SDVV010024704.1:0-12542 GCA_016164225.1 Gammarus roeselii
TATATAGGATATTCTTTCCAGGCATATACATTTGAAGTACAGTGATGAAGATCTTGAGGGTAATAATTCAACATAAGATGACTTGAAATTTCTTATCAAGGCGCGTTTCGCTATCGTGAGCTCTTCAGATGGACGTCTCATAAGTACATACAAATACCATTAACAAATTCAGGAATACTAGATCTTAAGGATGTTCCTGAAGTATCTTATCTGTGGAAGAGTCAGAGGCTGCAAGGGTACCAAGTGTAGGATGTCGCAGCCATGGATTGTCTTTGCAAATCAATCGAGAAAGTTTCTTGAATCCATCTAGCGGACCCGTGAAAGATTGGTTAATTTCTGCCCTTCGCGTGGACGTGTTTATTGCTCCGTGACCGGTGATTCCGATATCAAACTCACTATACCTTGACGAAACCTTTTTAACTGAAGGCACATCATTTCCAGTTACGATGAAGGCATAAACAATCAGTGAAATCATTTGACATCCATTACTTAAGATGCACCGAACACGTTTATGTCGGGGGTGGTGGATACCCAACTAACCAAGTCTTCAGGAATGTTTCAAGGTACGGGTAAATAAATATATCATGAAAACTTCTTCGCTGGTGGAGAACATTTTGTCGCAGCCAATAAATCAATCACTTAAACTACATAATTTTCGCTCCTAACTGTTAACCACAATATTTCTGTCAATAAATAATTGGTTTTAATTGCAAAAAATTCAATTGTAAAAACTGACCCATCGAATAGCCTTGTAGCCGAGGCAATAGAATCTTGCTACCGTATCCCCCGTGTGTCGTAGAAGGCGACTAAAAGAGCGCCCCGTAGCCGTGAGTAGAATCGTGCTACCGTAACCCCTGCGTGTCGTATAAGGCGACTAAAAGGGGCTGGGCGAAGGGGCTAGGAATCCCTTTCTCTATAAAACCCTTCCTCAATGACGGCAAGAATGGCGGGGGGAGGAGAGCCTCACGCCTCTCCGATCCCTATTGTTAGGATCGCTGAATGTGCGTGGCTGTAGTACGAATTGGTTGGTGAGATTGGTGAGATGTTTGTGAGATGGAAGTTGGATGTGTTGGCGCTGAGTGAGACGTAATTGAAAGGTAAAGGCGAATGTGAGTTTGGTGTGATAAGTGGAAGAAATTCTTGTGTAGAGGAAGGTTGGGCACGAGAAGGTGTGGTTTTGATATTGAGTGATCGGTTGACTAGTAACGTTACCGACTGAAAGGAGGTGTCCTCAAGTTTGATGTGGGTTAGGCGTAGAAAGATGGATATTTTTGAGTGCATATGGTCCAGGTAGTGAGAGAAGTGAGGAGGAGAGGGAGCAATTCTGGACTGACCTGAGTGAGTGTATTGAGTTTTGGAGGTCAATTCAGTGTAGTTGAACTGGATAACTTTAATGCGAGAGTGGGAGATGCAGTGGTGGAAAATTTGATAGGAAGGTAGAAATTACAGTGGAGAAAAACTGATAGGTCTGTGTATTGAGCAGGAGCTGGTTGTCGTGGACAGTTATATAATTTATGTAGTCTATTCACCCCTATGTTATCGTACCATATTTGAGACCCCTACCTATAATATGTTGGCGCAATTCGATTGACCAACCCCACGTTCTCAGGATTTCCTATTCCCGTTTATTCGCGATCTATAAATCCCACTTATTCATGAATTTCACATCCCGTGTTGCCAGACGCTGGTAATAAATGCTTTAATAATTATAATGATAATGATAATAATTATGTCATCAATAGTGTTGCCATAAAGCACAAGCCTTATGGCAACAGTGTTGCGTCAACTGTGTTGCGGTACAGAGCGGCAGTACCTTTGTTTATGTCGTCAACGGTGTGGCCATAAGAGCGGCCGTACCTTTGTTTTTTTTTGTCGTCAACAGTGTTACCACATAGAGCGGCCGTACCTATGTTTCTGTCGTAAACAGTGTTGGCACACAGAGCGGCCGTACCTTTGTCTCCTGTCGTCAACAGTGTTGGCATAGAGAGCGGCCGTACCTTTGTTTCTGTCGTCAACAGTGTTGGCAGACAGAGCGGCCGTACCTTTGTATCTGTCGTCAACAGTGTTGCCCCACAGAGTGGCCGTACCTTTGTATTGTGTCGTCAACTGTGTTGCCTCACAGAGCGGTCGTATCTTTGTTTTTGTCGTCAACAGTGTTGCCACACAGAGCGGCCGTACCTTTGTTTCTGTCGTCAACAGTGTTGGCACACAGAGCGGTCGTGCCTTTGTTTCTGTCGTCAACAGTTTTGGCACACAGAGCGGCCGTACCTTTGTCTTCTGTCGTCAACAGTGTTGTCACACAGTGCGGCCGTACCTCTGTCTTCTGTTGTCAACAATGTTGTCACACAGAGCGGACGTACCTTATTCTTCTGTCGTCAACAGTGTTGGCACACAGAGCGGACGTACTTTTGTCTTATGACGTCAACTGTGTTGCCAAACAGAGCAGCCGTACCATTGTCTTCTGTCGTCAACTGTATTGCCACACAGAGCGGACGTACCTTTGTCTTCTGTCGTCAACAGTGTTGCCACACAGAACGGCCGTACCTTTGTCTTCTGTCGTCAACTGTGTTGACACACAGAGCGGCGGTACATTTGTCTTTTGTCATCAACTGTGTTGGCACACAGAGCGGCCGTACATTTATCTTTGTTCGTCAACTGTGTTGGCACACAGATCGGCCGTATCTTTGTATTCTGCCGTCAACAGTTTTGCCACTAAAGGCGGCCGTACTTTTGTCTTCTGTCGTCAACTGTGTTGCCACACAGAGCAGCCGTACATTTGTCTTTTGTCGTCAACTGTGTTGGCACACAGAGCGGCTGTACCTTTGTCTTCTGTCGTCAACTGTGTTGCCACACGGAGCAGCCGTGCCTTTGTCTTCTGCCATCAACTGTGTTGCAATGCAGCGGGATCATTTCTCTGTCTTCGAACAAGGCTTGGAAACATCGGCCAAGAAAAACTTTGACTCTCATACTGTCAGACAGCTGCGGGGGAGGAAAGGACGGAGGGAGGTGGAGAGGGCTTGCTGTGATGTATTTGTGTTAGTTTAATGATTTGGTGCCACGGAATCGGTTTAAGAAATCTAGAAATCTGAATATAACACCACCAGAACTATTTAATTAATCTTCTCGCCTGTCGTGGCCTCCTCCGCGCCACCTGCAGTCACTTGTACAGGTACGATGTGCGGAAGACCGCCACCACCTTTATCACTCCGACTGGAAAGAGGACGTTTTTACCTTGAAAACCTTTCAGCGGTGATTGATTAACCCGAGGCTAGAAATAAATCGTGTGAAAAAAAAATGCCGGAAATTTTCTGACACCTTGAGCCAGGGCATTTTTAACCTTATAGTGACTTACAATTCGATATGCTGTAGAGCATATCGTGATGGCGCCGTTATAGTGACTTACAATTCATTCAATATGCTGTAGAGCATATTGTGACGGCGCAGAGCAGGCATGAAAAATGGTCGGTCTTCGTGATGGCTTGGAGTTTTTTGAGCTTCCTTATTTCGTATCAAAGTAAGAACAACATTGATTTTTTGAGGTGAATTTCTTGTCCCAAGGGCCATATTATTATAGAGCGGAGAAATATCGAAGACCGCTCAGGCGAGCCTCACATTCACCACCGACTTGGCAAATCCAAATACATTTATGACTTTCTTAAATTTATTAAAGGCAATACATTCAAATTTACTGCGTATTAAAAGAACTTCATACAAGCAGAATTGGTTGGTTTGCTATGACAGTATATTAGCCGCCTACCAATTCACTCACGAGTGTTTTTTGATGTTCATTTAAAACCTATCTTTCATAGTCAAGAGTGTGTCATTAGAACACTTTCACTTTCTAGGACACGTGACCACACTTTACCTCTCTTTTATCAATGGAATATTCTCCCACTGTATCAACTAAACCATTCATCACCAGTTCACTAACCTCATTTCATGAATTTTCTCCATGTATTCATGTCACCTTATAACTCCCACATCTACATTAGTTGCCAGATCTATCATCACATGTGTTCTAATGCGCACTTTCTCATCGATGATTCTATCCACCATCTGCCGTGCTTCACCTACATTCCATCTGGCATACATCAAACCTTCTTCTCTCAGCCCCTCTCACTCGCTGCGTCTTGTAGATACATGAAAATAAAGCTCATAGGGTTGAGCAACTCTCTTGCTAAAGCATTTATTACAGTGTATGCGGATACTATACAAATATTATATCCAACTGATATGTATGTAGGATAAAATGGAGTAGCAGACGCTTGAAACTTTTTCATTCACCTATAGTTTATGAAACTGTTTTTGTAAATTTAAATATCAATGAAATCTGTACTAAATATTTATAACTAAGTCATATTAGTTTTCACTGAGCCAGATGCGAGTTGCTGTTTCTTCACAATCGCTTTATAGGCACCCGCATATTACGTTAAGTACGAATAGCACAAATCATGGACACTACATGTAACAGGGTCGGCAGCAAAAAGGAATCATGAGTACACTGACAAAAATAAGGAGTACTGCCACTTCCTATAATAGCCGTCAGACATCAAGCATTATACGACAATGAATGCACTAGATGGAATCATTCCCGACTAACCAGCCTTGTCACCAACAACCGAGAACAGTGGCGGGTGATTGACACTGACGGGAAGGGCTGGACGCGGAAGCTAATGAGGAAAACGTGGAAAAAAAATTCTTCAGGCTTAATATCCCTTACCAGAACATAACTAATTAACTTACATAGCATTACAGCCAATCTATCGCAGTATCTGAATTAAGGACGTTCCAAGTTAAAAAATGAACAGGATAGCTTGAATTGTTGTTTGCTGATCAAATTAATTCGATTTAACAGCAATAAAAAAAAACTCCGTTCACAAGATTGCTCCTGGGATTTTGATATTTTGCCTCTTATGTTTCCTTTCTGTTACTTGAGCCCCTGTGCCAGAGGCAGGGATCCGGTGTCCGTATGGATGGTACAGTCGTATGGTTGATAAGGCCGTATGGTTGATACAGCCGTATGGTCAATACAGCCGTATGGTTGACACAGTGGTATGGTTGATAGAGCCGTACGATTGATAAAGCCGTATGGTTGATACAGCCCTTTGGTTGATACAGCCGTATGGTTGATACAGCCGTAATATTGATACAGCCGTATGGTTGATACAGCCGTACGATTGATACAGTCGTTTGGTTGATACAGCTGTACGATTGATACTGATGGCTGAGTGTAGACTTCGTAAATGGTTCGATTGCGTCAATTGCGATAACTGCACTCGATTGAAACGAATGATGTAAAGACGAGATACAAGCCCGCAGAAAGGGGTCAAATATTTCAATTTAATTCAAGCGAAAGCTACTCTCGCAATCCCGATTAATCGACGCAATAATCATATGGTAATCAGACTTCAAAGAGATTTTCTCATACACATTTTCATAATACGATTAATATGGAAATTCAGAAGTGAGTATTCGCGTGCAAGAAACAACTGTGAGGCGGAGAGTTTTTTTTTCATACGGAATAATCAGAGCCCTCGTAGTCACCCCTGGCAGAATAGTATCCCAGAATTTAATAGAATGAACCAAAGTTGTTTTCCACCTCTATGTAATGAATAATGAGAGTTTTAGGAATATTCATATTATCGTATATCAGAGTGATCGACACCGCAGTCCTAACATTTCCAGGACGATGTTCTGCATTGTCTATTGCACACCAGTATTATTAATTCTTTCTGAGGGTGATGTACCGCGTCCATTTGGCCCAAATCCTCCGTTGATGAACTTATTATAAATTCACGCTGTGAGGATCCATTTCCTGTAGGTATTAATTATACGTTCATCGTTTCTGTGACAGCAAAGAGTGGAAGGGAAGTTGACACTTATTCATATGCTAAGCAAGGTTAGGTTCAGCAGACAACGCTCTACATTTGGTTAAATAAGAGACAATAAATGTAACGTGTACTAATTCGATGTGGTGACAAGTTCACCGAGACAGATGTGGTGACAAGTTCACTGGGACCAATATGGTGACAAGTTCACTGGGACCGATGTGGTGACAAGTTCACTGGGACCGATGTGGTGACAAGTTCACCGGGACAGATGTGGTGACAAGTTCACCGGGACAGATGTGGTGACAAGTTCACCGGGACAGATGCGGTGACAAGTTCACCGGGACAGATGTGGTGATAAGTTCACCGGGACAGATGCGGTGACAAGTTCACCTGGACAGATGTGGTGAGAAGTTCACCGGGACAGATGCGGTGACAAGTTCACCGGGTTAGATGTGGTGACAAGTTCACCGGGACAGATGTGGTGACAAGTTCACCGGGACAGATGCGGTGACAAGTTCACCGGGACAGATGCGGTGACAAGTTCACCAGGACAGATGTGGTGACAAGTTCACCGGGACATATGTGGTGACAAGTTCACCGGGACAGATGTGGTGACAAGTTCACCGGGACAGATGTGGTGAAATGTTCACCGGGACAGATGCGGTGACAAGTTCACCGTGACAGATGCGGTAACAAGTTCACCGAGACAGATGCGGTGACAAGTTCACCAGGACAGATGCGGTGACAAGTTCACCGGGACAGGTCAATCGGAGACGAACCAGCAATCGACCGACAGTCCATGCCTGTACTCGTGTATGCTCAACATGTCAGGGTCCGCGGCGCAAGGTTGGGTGGGGGAACAGTCCATGCCTGTACTCGTGTTGCTCAACATGTCAGGGTCCGCGGCGCAAGGTTGGGTGGAGGAACAGTCCATGCCTGTACTCGTGTATGCTCAACGTGTCAGTGTCTGCGGCGCAAGGTTAGGTGGGGGAACAGTCCATGCCTGTACTCGTGTATGCTCAACATGTCAGCGTCCGCGGCGCAAGGTTGGGTGGGGGAACAGTCCATGCCTGTACTCGTGTATGCTCAACATGTCGGTGTCCGCGGCGCAAGGTTGGGTGGGGGAACAGTCCATGCCTGTACTCGTGTATGCTCAACATGTCAGTGTCCGCGGCGCAAGGTTGGGTGGAGTAACAGTCCATGCCTGTACTCGTGTATGCTCAACATGTCAGTGTCCGCGGCGCAAAGTTGGGTGGGGGGACAGTCCATGCCTGTACTCGTGTATGCTCAACATGTCAGCAGTGTCCGCGGCGCAAGGTTGGGTGGGGGAACAGTCCATGCCTGTACTCGTGTATGCCCGACATGTTATCAGTGTCCGCGGCGCAAGGTTGGGTGGGGGAACAGTCCATGCCTGTACTCGTGTATGCCCAACATGTCAGTGTCCGCGGCGTAAGGTTGGGTGGGGGAACAGTCCATGCCTGTACTCGTGTATGCTCAACATGTCAGTGTCCGCGGCGCAAGGTTGGGTGGGGGAAAAGTCCATGCCTGTACTCGTGTATGCTCAACATGTCAGTGTGTCCGCGGCGCAAGGCTGGGTGTGGGAACAGTCCATGCCTGTACTCGTGTATGCCCAACATGTCAGTGTCCGCGGCGCAAGGTTGGGTGGCGGAACAGTCCATGCCTGTACTCGTGTATGCTCAACATGTCAGTGTCCGCGGTGCAAGGTTGGGTGGGGGAAAATTCCATGCCTGTACTCGTGTATGCTCAACATGTCAGTGTCCGCAGCGCAAGGTTGGGTGTGAGAACAGTCCATGCCTGAACTCGTGTGTACTCAACATGTCAGTGTCGCGTACGGTGTTTTAGTTTATAATTTAAGTATTGAAGGAATGGTTTTGGATTTTTTCCTTTCACTCATGTGGCTTCAACTTGTTTGGTACAATGCCTGTAAGTAGCGAGATATCATAAGTGTTCCCGTGTATAAGTCCTCCGTTCTTATTCCCATTAAAATAGAATTTAAATTAGGATCGACGTCAACCAAACAGAATTGGTCACACGGACAGTGATTAGCAAAATAATCATGTAATAACTCTTATTTCCAGTTGATCACAGCAGTAATACATGAATAATTGTATCCTAGGCAGCCTCATTCTAGATTTGTTAGAGTTGTGTGGCGATACTTTAAATGTAAAAAATATAGTCCGTAGAGACTAATATTAGTTCCTTATTCTGGGTAAAATACGAGTGCCTACTTATCCGCCTGTGCAGACTTTGGATATGCCTGGCTCCAAATAACATAGATTATACGACTGTTACCGTAGCTGATGAAGAGGCAAACTGCTCCTGAAAACTCTATGGGGACGCACAGAAACCCGGCACCTCGCCAAAGAGAAATAAATAGACAAACAATCAACACAGCCGAAACTTGACAAATAGTGTACCCTTTGCAATGTATCTTTAATTATTTATTTATACAAAAATTTGAATAATTCATTATTTATTTTTTCCAGATTGGAACTGGCTTCGCTCAACACCAATAAAACACACGAAAAAGGAGTACCCTTTTTAATATATATGTTTAGTTTATTTCAATAAATAAAATCACGTGAGGAACTCTTTCTTAAACAAATATTTCACCTTTGAATTCGTTTATTAATGGGATATCCAACATGAACAGTATTTTTTCTTATAAATAAGTTGAGTGTAAAGAGCATATATTCGTCATAAAAACATTGGGTGCTCACGAATAGAAATTATCGAGTCGAATTGGTCCAAAACGACATTTCAAATCATTTCAGAATCAAGATTGGCACCAACACCACAAACAATAAGAGGATCTTTCCTTGAACACCATATATCGACTTATGAAACAGCGCAGACATCTCTGACCACCTCATCTCTGACCACTGCATCTCTGACCACCGCATCTCTGACCACCGCAGCTCAGCCTCATAGTGGCCCAAAGGCTCATTTCATTACCATAACTCCCCTCTCCTCGCGATGGTGCCCCGTCACCCCCATTTGGCGACCACCGACTTCGCCCCCGGGACCTCCCTCAACTTCCACAGCACCCTACCTCCCGAGGTGACCAAAGATGCAATCGTCTATGTCATGGTAAGCAGGGTAAGCAGATCTTCCTTTGTCTTGGTGAGCACGAATGTAAGAACACGTAGTCCGTACGTCTAAACAAAGAAGTGACGAGTGGCTTTAGTAACAACTGCAAGCTCTCATTTTCAAATGAAATTCTCTTCGTTTCTTTGAGTCTCTAACAATTGTATACTCTGTTAACCTACTCTTTTGTGTATGTCGTGTTGTGAAAACAACCTAAACTATTGTGTATATGATTACAAATAACTGCGGACTCAGTAGCAGCATGACTGAGCGACCGTCAAACACAGTTCATCTTGTGTTAGTTTACCCTAAGCGGGATTAGCTGGTATTTACTAAAATCCGCAGTGTATTTACTACAAGCAAATAGACGTAAGGATATTCAGCAGCACGAATTTATACTGGCTACAGAGCTGAGCAGTTGGTTACCTGCTTTTAAGTGCACAACAGTATCAAGTCACAGATGCAGCAGTACTCGATGTTTAGCCGTGACGTCACAGATGCTGCAGTGCCAGTAGCAGAGACGTCACATATGCAGCAGTGACCGATGTATTGCTGTGACGCCACTGACGCAGCAGTGACCGATGTATTGCAGAGACGACACAGATGCAGCAGTGACCGATGTATTGCAGTGACGCCACAGACGCAGCAGTGACCGATGTATTGCAGTGCCGCCACTGACGCAGCAGTGAGCGATGTATTGCTGTGCCGCCACTGACGCAGCAGTGATCGATGTATTGCGTGACGTCACAGAGGCAGCAGTGACCGATGTATTGCAGTGCCGTCACTGACGCAGCAATGACCGATGCATTGCAGTGACGCCACTGACGCAGCAGTGACCGATGTATTACAGTGCCGCCACTGACGCAGCAGTGACCGATGTATTGCAGTGACGCCACAGATGCAGCAGTGACCGATGTATTGCAGTGACGCCACAGATGCAGCAGTGACCGATGTATTGCAGTGCCGTCACTGACGCAGCAGTGACCTATGCATTGCAGTGCCGCCACTGACGCAGCAGTGACCGTTGTATTGCAGTGCTGCCACTGACGCAGCAGTGACCGATGTATTGCTGAGATGTCACAGATGCAGCAGTGACCGATGTATTGCAGAGATGTCACAGATGCAGCAGTGACCGATGTTTTGCTGTGACGCCACAGATGCAGCAGTGACCGATGTATTGCAGTGACACCACAGATGCAGCAGTGACCGATGTATTGCAGTGACGCCACAGATGCAGCAGTGACCGATGTATTGCAGTGACGCCACAGATGCAGCAGTGACCGATGTATTGCAGTGCCGCCACTGACGCAGCAGTGACCGATGTATTGCGTGACGTCACAGAGGCAGCAGTGACCGATGTATTGCAGTGCCGTCACTGACGCAGCAATGACCGATGCATTGCAGTGACGCCACTGACGCAGCAGTGACCGACGTATTGCAGTGCCGCCACTGACGCAGCAGTGACCGATGTATTGCAGAGATGTCACAGATGCAGCAGTGACCGATGTATTGCAGAGACGCTACAGATGCAGCAGTGACCGATGTATTGCAGTGACGCCACAGATGTAGCAGTGACCGATGTATTGCAGTGGCCCCACAGATGCAGCAGTGACCGATGTATTGCAATGTCGCCACAGATGCAGCAGTGACCGATGTATTGCAGTGACGCCACAGATGCAGCAGTGACCGATGTATTGCAGTGGCCTCACAGATGCAGCAGTGCCCGATGTATTGCAGTGACGAAACAGATGCAGCAGTGACCGATGTATTGCAGTGACGCCACAGATGCAGCAGTGACCGATGCATTGCAGTGACGCCACAGATGCAGCAGTGACCGATGTATTGCAGTGCCGCCAAAGATGCAGCAGTGCCCGATGTATTGCAGTGACGCCACAGATGCAGCAGTGACCGATGTATTGCAGTGACGCCACAGATGCAGCAGTGACCGATGAATTGCAGAGGCGCCAGTCGATCGTCATATTCTTAACGCCTTCGATCCGTCTTGTTAAAAGGCATATAGAAAAGGTAATAATAAGGCACCTAAATAGCTTCGCAACACAACGACAGATACAGAAGAGTGCTGTACAGTGTTCAAATGATGTACAATGAAATTAGCCCATTTCCAAGTATGGAAGGGGCTGACAAATTGTAATATCTGAATATTGTATTGCACGGCCCGACGAAGGGACCAAAGGCTCTCTGTCTGCTAGTTTCCGTTACACGATTCCCGTATCCTGGCGAATGACGACGCTTCCACTGACCGAACGGATCAATATAATCAATCCTCTTTGCTGATCATAAGATCAAATATGCAAGAGGTTCATGGAAACCAAGTGATCATGTGTTCTAAAACTGAGAGCTTTCGTAATAATTACGTTCCAATTACCCTACAATTGAGAATTATTCATTCGCGGCCCTTGAATGAGATTCCTTATTCCGTCAATAGAAGTCTGTGTGCATTCTAATCAAATAATCAAATAACTGGGATGAATCAAAACAGATAAAAATTGTATGATTTGATTTGATTTACATTAACTGCTGAACACCCGAGGATAAAGTAGGAAATTTAACGAAATAGTTAGAGCTCCTGATTATTAGACATACTTCTAATCATTAGCTGCATGTCTGATTCCCACTGTGCAGAGAACAACAGTTTACTTGGGTTACATTTATCATTGGTTTTGCGCTCTCCTTAAATGCCGGTGACAGGTGAATGAATTTTCTATTACTAAAACTGATGTGATTTTTCTTGGTGTGTAACGATCACACTTTTTAGATATATTATATTTTAAGATACAATTAGATCTATCCATAGTACCTGATGTCTTTTAAGAGTACACATGAAAGGTAAAAGTTTCAAAACTATTTCATTCGCTTCATTTTTGTTCAAAAAATAGGGTTAATGCATAACAGGTTCTTCTATACGAAATGCTGGCTCTTAAACATCAACTTTCAACTGCCTAAAATATTCTTTTTTACAGCGAGCATATATTTATCACAAATAAGTTCTAGTTTGACTTTCTGAGACTATAGCATTATTTAATTTTCAAGACAATACTTCCAACATGAGTTTAAAAACTACGGTAACATTGACTTCCGGCAACATTAAACAATATTCTACGTTCCAACTCATAAACGCTCCCAGCCAGTGGGGCACCAAAGGTGGGGAGCACAGTGCCATGCTCTTCCCTCCCAACCAGTGGGGCACCAAAGGTGGGGAGCACAGTGCCATGCTCTTCCCTCCCAACCAGTGGGGCACCGAAGGTGGGGAGCACAGTGCCATGCTCTTCCCTCCCAACCAGTGGGGCACCAAAGGTGGGGAGCACAGTGCCATGCTCTTCCCTCCCAACCAGTGGGGCACCAAAGATGGGGAGCACAGTGCCATGCTCTTCCCTCCCAACCAGTGGGGCACCAAAGGTGGGGAGCACAGTGCCGTGCTCCTCCCTTCCCTTGTGCAGATGAATTCATTGTGGGAAGAACATAAACAAAATTTGAGGACGCATTCATGTTGATAAACAATCCTGTGTGCGTCCGTGGGAACAACATTGGTGTTACTGATGAAGCATAACTTATCGAGCCAACTGAGTTATTTTGTTTATATAT